>JAFLJL010002675.1:15000-35000 GCA_018398815.1 Conus ventricosus
TGTGAAATACTCCAACTCTTCTCTGTATGTCGTTTGTGCCTGTTCTAAAGTCACTTAAAAAGTTAAGAGAGGAATGGTGTGGTAGAGAAAGGAGGGGTGAGGATTGCACGTGGGGGTGGGGGGGGGGGGGGGGTAAGGGATTTGGATTCTGTTTCAAGCAGACAAGTATAGCGATGCTTTTCTCTTCCCCAGGAAGATATTACATTTACACACGTACTCTCTCTCTCTCTCTCTCTCTCTCTCTCTCTCTCTCTCTCTCTCTCTCTCTCTCATTGGCTAAATTTAGATTTGGTGTTTCTGACTTTGCCTGCCATCGTTTAAGATATTCCAACCCTGCCGAGGTCGAATTGATATGCCGTTTATGTGGTTCAACAAGGAAAGATAAAGTGTATTTTTTTGTTTCTCTCTCTCTCTCTCTCTCTCTCTCTCTCTCTCTCTCTCTCTCTCTCTCTCTCTCGGCTCTCTCTCATTGGCAAAATTTAGATTTGATGTTTCTGACATTGTCTGCCATCGTGTAAGATATTCCAACCCTGTTGATGCCGAATTGATATGCGTTTATGTGGTTCAGCAAGGAAAAATTAAGTTCATTTTTTGTTATGTTGCCCTGCACTACATAATCTCAGAACCAAACGTATCCAGCCAAAGAATGTTACCGACCTGTGTCATTTCAAGGTAGTGTTGCTGTTGTCGACAAGAAAAGAACATATCCTCTCCAAAGTATGTACACACACACACACATATATATATATATATATATATATATATATATATATATATAAAACTAATAAACTCCAAGGAAAAGCACTTAGCACCATTCCAGCAACTTACGCAGCAGCTTGGTGTTGCAATGACTGCAAGAAACATTCAATTATAAACAAAGCTTGCTCTTATGTCTTAGATTGAAGAAATAGGGGGGGATAAGCATTCATATCTGCAGTGGTAGTTAATACTGCCTAACTAACAGTATGTGCTCAAGTGGGTGGATGGGGAAAATAAAATAAATGCTTCTCAAAATGACCCTTCAGCAAGCTTATAATCTCCAATAGGGAGGAAACTCACTAACACATAACTCCTGGTCATATACCGATATTTCGAAACCTGGTTGTTTCCCCTCAGTGACCGCGGAAAGTGGTAATTTGACTCCTCTGCCTTTTCAGTTTTAAGAAAAATGCTATCCCAGAAAAGGCTGGTGTGCAAAACAGTAGTATGTTTGTTGAGTTTTCAAAAAACCAACCAAAGGTGCCACCTAAGAAGCAAAAGAAAATCATGAAAGAACAAAGCAAGCTACATTTTCTTGTGAAAAGTAGAAAATATAAAAAGATAACCTCTTAAGACACAAGTGCTGAGGGCCAGTTCTTGGAATGAATCCGCAAGGGACTAAATTACAAAAAACTAATAAATTCCAAGGAAAAGTACTGAGCACCATTCCAGCAACTTACAGAGCAGCTTGGCGTTGCAATGACTGCAAGAAATATTCAATTATAAACAAACCTTGCTCTTATGTCTAGATGAAGAAATAGGGGAGATACGCATTCATATCTGCAGTGGTAGTAAATACTGCCTAACTAACAGTATGTGCTCAAGTGGTGGATGGGGAAAATAAAATAAATGCTTCTCAAAATGACCTTCAGCAGCTTATAATCTCCAATAGGGAGGAAACTCACTAACATATAACTCCTGGTCATATACCGGTATTTCGAAACCTGGTTGTTCTCCCTCAGTGACCGCGGAAAGTGGTAATTTGACTCCTCTACCTTTTCAGTTTTAAGAGATATGAATGCTTATCTCCCCTATTTCTTCAATCTAAGACATAAGAGCAAGCTTTGTTTATAATTGAATTGAATTGAATATATATATGAACAATATAGTGTTCCTTAAAAATCTGAAGTGCTCAACCCTTGGGGAGCAACATCTGTCAAAAATATTCTTGACAGATATATATATATATATATATATATATATATATATATATATATATATATATATATATATATATATATAAATATATATAGTTAAAACAAGTTAAAAGAGGAATCTTAAAACTATCTACAAATTTGTTTCGAGCGTGTTGCGCTTTCATCAGGATGGTTTTTGGTTTGCCCACCGCCGATGTTATATAGCGTGTGGGCTCCCGTTTCTGTTTGAACACCTAAACGCCTAAACATAAATAGTAAACAACTGCAGGCATAAATGGAAATCGTTGTTAGTGAACACACCCAAAACAAAAACCTGAAAGCCCAAAAAAAAAACACGTGCAGCCAACCCGCACGTGCAAACAACCACAAACTGGAGCCCACACGCTATATAACATCGGCGGTGGGCAAACCAAAAACCATCCTGATGACAGCGCAACACGCTCGAAACAAATTTGTAGATAGTTTTAAGATTCCTCTTTAACTTGTTTTAAAATAATGTTGCTCCCCAAGGGGTTGAGCACTTAAAAAATTGTTTAGGCATTTTAAATATACTGATCTATATTTATACATATATATATATATATATATATATTTTTTACTTTTCACAAGAAAATGTAGCTTGTTTTGCTCTTTTATTATTTTCTTTTGCTTCTTAGATGGCACCTTTGGTTAGTTTTTTGAAAACTCAACAAACATACTACGGTATTGCACACCAACCTTTTCAGGGATTGCATTCTTCTTAAAACTGAAAAGGCAGAGGAGTCAAATTACCACTTTCCGCGGTCACTGAGGAGAAACCACCAAGTTTCGAAATATCGGTATATGACCAGGAGTTATATGTTAGTGAGTTTCCCTTCCTATTGGAGGATGTCTCCCCCTTGGAGAATATAAGCTTGCTGAAGGTTCATTTTGAGAAGCATTTATTTTATTTTTCCCCATTCACCCACTCAAGCACATACTGTTAGTTAGGCAGAATCATCTGCCACTGCAGATATGAATGCGTATCTCCCCCTATTTCTTCAATCTAAGACATAAGAGCAAGCTTTGTTTATAATTCAATATTTCTTGCAGTCATTGCAACACCAAGCTGCTCTGTAAGTTGCTGGAACGGTGCGGTACTTATCCTTGGAATTTATTAGTTTGTTGTATTTTAGTCCCTTGCGGATTCATTCCAAGAACTGGCCCTCAGCACTTGTGTCTTAGAGGATATCTTTTTATATATTTTTTACTTTTCACAAGAAAATGTAGCTTGTTTTGCTCTTTTATTATTTTCTTTTGCTTCTTAGATGGCACCTTTGGTTAGTTTTTTGAAAACTCAACAAACATACTACGGTATTGCACACCAACCTTTTCAGGGATTGCATTCTTCTTAAAACTGAAAAGGCAGAGGAGTCAAATTACCACTTTCCGCGGTCACTGAGGAGAAACCACCAAGTTTCGAAATATCGGTATATGACCAGGAGTTATATGTTAGTGAGTTTCCCTCCCTATTGGAGGATGTCTCCCCCTTGGAGAATATAAGCTTGCTGAAGGTTCATTTTGAGAAGCATTTATTTTATTTTCCCCATTCACCCACTCAAGCACATACTGTTAGTTAGGCAGAATCATCTGCCACTGCAGATATGAATGCGTATCTCCCCCTATTTCTTCAATCTAAGACATAAGAGCAAGCTTTGTTTATAATTCAATATATATATATATATATATATATATATTATATATATATATATATATATAATATATGACTTACTTGACTTATTCCCGTTGGCTCCTAGTGGAGCATAGGTCATCCACGAGCCTTTTCCATCTCTGCCTGTCCCAGGCGGCGACTTCCAGCTGGCCCCAGGAATAGCCCAGTCGAGTTGTCTCCGCCTCCGTTGATCTTCTCCAGGTGGTGCGTGGTCGGCCTCTCTTGCGTCTTCCCTGTGGGTTCCATCGCAAGGCATGGCGGACAACGCTGGATGCTGGTTTTCTGAGGGTATGGCCAAGCCAGCCCCACTTCCTGCGCAGTCCTGTTCGTGCGGCAGTACTGTCCAGGGCAGCGGTTTTCTCCTGCATGTGGCTGTGACGGTGGGACAGGAGGGCAACATCATCGGCAAAGTCAATGTCTTCCAGCTGGGAGGTCAGGGTCCACTGGATGCGTCGTTGATGGTCTTGTATCGTTCTTTCCATGATCGAGTCGATGGCAATCAGGAACAGGAACGGTGAGAGTAGGCAGCCCTGGCGAACGCCGCTCAAGATGTCAAATGGTTCCGTCAGTGATCCACCGTGTACCACTTGGCATGTTGATGGTTCATATGCTGCTCGGATGAGGTTTATGAACTTCTCTGGTACGCCATGGTGGGAAAGAAGCTTCCAGAGGGTTGGTCTGTCGATGTATCAAAGGCCTTCTCGAGTCGACAAAGGTGACATACAGGGGCGAGTTCCATTCCAGTGACTGCTCGATGATGATACGGAGAGCAGCTATCTGGTCTGTGCTTTGATCTTTCACTGCGGAATCCAGCCTGTTCTTTTCTCAGCCTCTTGTCGATGTTGTCCTTCAGACCCTCGAGGATGATTCTGTGAAGACCTTCCCGGGGATGCTGAGCAGTGTAATGCCTCTCCAGGTCTTGAAATCCTTTAGGTTTCCTTTCTTAGGGACTTAATAAGGTATCCGTGCTTCCAGTCGGGGGTTTAGTTCTTCGGTCTCCCAAACTTTCTTGAAGATTTTCATGAAGCATATTGATGGTGCTTCGCTGCCATTTTTTGATTGCTTCTGGGGGGAATTGTTGGGGCCTGGTGCTTTGTTTTTCTTGAGTGTCGGATGGCCTTCCGGATCTCTTCCTTGGTAGGGGGTTGGTGTTGATGTCTAGTGGTGTCTCGGAGGGTAAATATGTTGGTGGATCTGGTGGTGCTGGCCAGAGAACAGTAAAATGTTCATTCTAACTCATCCGCCCTCAACCAGTTTGGGGCGGATGAGTTAGAAATAAACATTTTACTGTTCCCCTGACAAGTAAGACTTCAACAATGAATTAAAAATGATAATCCTTTCACACATTCTCTTTCAATAACCAAAAAAAATAACGATTATCTACAAACAAACATACTGTTTTGGATTATCCGTTTTCAATACTAATTTACTAAACTTTTCAGATTTCAGTTTTTTGCTTAATCCTGTTTTTTTCCTGATCATTTTCAATAACATCATTTTCACTCGGAAATCATGTAGGCTTGGCCGAGACACTGTGCGCACAGACCTAATTGCAGGGTTCGCGGATTGGGGGTAGGGTGTATTGGGTGGTGTCAGGCAGCAACAGGATAGTGGTCCGTGGGGCTCCTGTGTTTACCTGTAATTAGCTGCCCTGTAATCACCATAAGGCAGGCCCCCGCGTGACAGAGTGTGGGTAGCTGTTCTGTGCTGCTGGCTGACGACGTGTGTAGGCCGGCAAAAATGATTAGCTGTGCGCTGGTAGCAGAAAGAATATTAAGTCAAAGCAAGTTCGGGCGCGCATAGTTCTACCTGGGGAAACCCCATTTTTTTTGGTTTGACCGGTGACATTTTTCTTGCTGTTGGCTTATAAAAAGGTATTGACACTGTTTATAGTTACGTGTTCTTGGAGACATGTAGTTAGTTTCAAAATGTCGGATCAGGCAACAACGCGGGAACACCAAGAACTGTTAAAAGTTTTTTGGCTAGTATTCCATTTAAAAAAAGAACATTTGGAAGAGCAAATAGCGAAAAAGAGAAAAGATTTGAGAAAGATAAAGAAACAAAGAGTGGAACAAGAAGAAAGAGTAAAAACTAGAAGGACAAAATTAAAATCATTGACTGATAAAGAAAACAAAATTGAAAGCTGCTCTTGATGAATTAAACATTCAATGGGTTGTAGCAGAGGATTCACAAGAATTTTAAGGTAAGTTTATTATTATAATTTGTAGTTGTTTTTAAAATTATAGCATGTAAAAAATGATTGTTTTTGTGGCCTGTTTTTTCACTTCCCCATTACCCACATATTATTTTTCTCATGTCATCCACTAACTTTTTTCTTCTTCCCCCATTACTCAATTTTTTAAACCTTACTATACCTCCCTACTAGGAGATAAAAATTTAACATGCGCCCCACGAAATGCACACACTCAAGTCACTTCTAAGTTCTTAACTCAGTCACCCCCAAGTCACTTCTATGTTCTTACTCAAGTTGTCCCAAGTCATCCTCAAGTCATCCACAAGTTCTTACTCAAGTCACTTCTAATTTCCCTTACTCAAGTCATCCTCAATTTTATCCTCAAGTCATTTTCTAATTTTCTTACTCAAGTCATCCCCAAGTAACTTTCTAAGTTCTTACTCAAGTCAACCTAAGATCATAACTAAGTCATCCTCTAGTTATCTTATAATTATCAAAAAAAAACAATACAATCTATGTTTTTAATCTTAAATAGTAGATGTCTAATATAGTACACACACGCCTCAAAAAACGCGTCATCGTCGAGGATGTCTTGCTCAGCGCCCTTTGGGCCCGCAGAATCGGTCACAAGATCTTAATGAAGTTTTTACATCGTAAGCAAACCGCATTGATTACAATTCTGGTCTATGGAAATGTCTTTTATAGACTCCATGTCTTTATTTATTGACCCCAAACATTTTAAACAAAAAAATAATCCATCATAATCTATTTTTATCAAAGAAACAAATTTATTTAAAAATAATAAAAAACCAATCCAGTATGTTAGGATTGCAGTATTGATTTTTTTAAAGTTCTTGAAATATTAATGCATCACAAATGGATCAAAATAACTTTTGTTGTTGGCGGTTCTGGCATGTTTTTGTTGTTGGCTTCTGTATTTAGTGGGTGAGATATTTTTGACTGCTTTGGTTTTTGCTGTCTTTGTTTAATATTTTATAACCGTAATAACCACCCCCAGCAACAATGCTGCCAAAATGACACCTTTAAGAAAATTCCTTGAAGACTTTGGCGGTGTAGGCAACCCTACTGTTGTTGTAGGCCTTGAATCAACTGTTCTTGTTCTGGTGTTTTTATAGCTGGAAATTGAAAAAAACTGGCTGCGGCTCGGCACTTTTTCATTATGAGTTATATTATTTTGCTTGTAATTTTAATTTGATTGTTTGTTCCACTCTGCAAATTTTTTTTTCCCTGTTTGCAACACCGCCCAGATGAGGAGGCTTTTTACTGGTCACTTTCTCCACCTGATTCAATGTTTTCTGATTCAATGTTTCCTGATTCTGCTGATTTTCTGGCTCGGTCATTTTTAAGGGAAACAAAATCTATATGATTAAAAGTAATTAATCCCATGATTAATGCGATAGTAATGTTCCCCAAAACTGTAATACAGATCACAGCCCAGAGGGCTCTAATGACTTTGTTAAAAAATGGATCCTGCGTTAAATCATACATAAAATCTGGTACAGAATCAAGGAACAAATCAGCCTACTAGTTTAGTGAACAAACTAAGAGCCGTTTGCCCGACACTTTTTACCATTTCTCGACCTAGTTGCGTTCATACCTGTTATGATACTTTACAATGTCTTGGGGCGACATCTGTTGAATCTGTTCTATGCTGAATTCATTCCAAGGTAACTGTTTTTTTTTTTCCACACGCCGCCAAAGAATACAACCTTTCCTTTTTGGGCAAAAAAAATAGCTTGGGCATCAACTTGATCATTTGTAATCACAGTTCAGGAAGGTTTAGTAGATCATCGCTGTTCATGTTTTTTATTAATTATAATTATTTTATTTTTTAAAAAGAGCGCCAAAAAAACTGTTACCAACCTTGTATAACCCTTCTGCTTTTTATTGGAGGTTTAAGTGTGGATAAAACGATGCTTGGTAAAAACTTTTAAAAAAAAAAACCCAGCAGATCTTTTGGGAAAGTAACTTTTAAGAAATCAGCAAAACTGATTACTGTATTACAGCTTCATTTGCTACGAAAGATTTTCTAGTTAGCAAGGGGAAAAATTCCAGACAGTTTTCAATATGTAAAAAAAAAAAAACCTTTATAAAAAATGATTCACTCGTAATGATGATAGGTGTGCCAGGTGATGAATTTCCCTTGCTTTTAGGGGGAAGTAATTACGCATTTAGTAAACTACGGATGATACGGGCCCAGAGAAAAAGACATAACAAAGCTATGGAGCAACTACCGTGGCACAAGCCGCATATGAAAAAGCAGAGAATTGAGCAGTTAGATTTTATTAACGACAAACTGAAAAAACAGGGACATGCAGCTTACACATTTAAAAATGTTGATCAGCAAATAAAAGAATATTATCTTGTAAAGGCAAACCAATCGAGACATTGCCCCCGCCAAAATTCCCGTGACTTTTATCAACCATCGGAAAAAAAAAAAAGATGCAAGAAATCGCGTTTATTGCCTTTGGTATGACTGTTGTGGTTCTTTGTTGCACATAATATTGGGGTGAATAAAAAATGAACAAAATCTATTATTCGCCAAAGGATATTGGAAGGGAATCACGGCAATTAAAAAGCTAAGCCAAGCAGCGGGAGTCAGTGAACAAACAGCAATAGAATGGTTATCAAAACAAGCGATCTGGCAAATTTTTTATTTACCTGCACCTAGAACGAAAACAGAGACCGCACTTTGTGAATACAACGCCAAAGACACCCATCAAATGGACCTTTATATTTACCTCATGATACGATTAGACGAAAAAAATTTAAGTACGCACCTTACAGTCATTGACATGGCTTCAAGATAAAAAAGAGCGGAACCATTAACACAAAAGAGTGCTTCTGCTGTTGCTGGCGCTATACAACCTGATTTAAACCCAAAGAGGCCGCTAACTTACCCTCGCATGATTCAAGTCGATGAAGGAAAAGAATTTAAAGGCCAAGTGAATCAATTATTGTTGAAACAATAGAGTTACCCTTAAAAGAGGCATTCCGGGAGTTCACAGATCACAGGCTTTAGTTGAAAACTTTAACAAAGAGTTAGCTGAAAGACTTTTTTCTTACCAGTATCACAGAGAGCTTATTGACAATTCTCGCAACACAAAATGGGTTAGAAGACTGCCCCCAGTTTTGTGCGCAAATGAATAATGAAGAATTTAGACTAAAGGGGCTAAAACCAGTACAAGCAATCAAAAAACAAACAAAAAATGTTGCTGAAGACTCCAGTACAACCAGCAAACTATTACCTTTGGTTTTAAAAGTAAGGTACCTTTATTTACCGGGGGAAGCAGAAGGGGGCACTCGCATCAGGGCAACCGATCCAGTTTGGAGTGTTGATCCATATGAAATAAAAAGAATAGTAAAAATGAATCCGCCCGTGTATTATTTTCGAGAAACTGACACAACAAAACAACCGGCTCCTCAAAGATCTTTTGTGAAGGAAGAACTGCAGATAATTCCGCCAGACCCCAGTTCCGCCTTTAACTGATTTACGTAAATATATTTGAGTTAAAATGGAAGCCCACAACGAAAAAACCTTACGTATTGAAGCACAGAAGAAAGAATTCTTACATGGAACTAAACCGGAAGCAAGAATGATAAAAGCAGAGACCTTGGAAAAATACGAGAATCATATGATTTTCTTCTGCTAATTAAAGAAACATTTGCGAGGATTTATCGGCAAAAGGGCAATGCATCCAGATCACCTACAGCCCAAAATCCCACAATTTTGATTAACAAAAAGGTAACAGAATAATCTGAAATAATAAAAAAAATTTCGAGCACATCAAGCAAACATGAGAAAACATTTTTAATGAATTTGGATATTGATACGATTGAGCTTAATAGATACAGTTTAAGGAAAAATATGGAACCCGACCCGCGGGACGAAAGGAAGATATATAATTATGGCTGTTCATCCAATGCCCAATTGCATATGAAAACTCTTGATTAAACAAATACTCGTTATTGGTTATGTTCTATCTAATGACTTCTTGTTACACAACAGTTGTAGTATGATCTCATGTAGATTAGATCGTAGTTTTACGTTGTCATGGCGAAACAAGTCTTATGTTCAAACAATGCGTCTTTATAGTTGTCATGGGGATAATGCTTGACTGCACAAACGCTGGCGAGATATCCCCTTTGCTTTTGGATGTATTTTTTCCCTCTGACACAAACGGAAATACTGTACATTTTTGACCTAACCACCGAACCCAAACAAACCTCCTTGAACACCCCTTCCAGATAATTCCATCCTTCATCTTTCCCTAAAACCTACTGTTAGTAAATTGAAGCAAAGGCGAAACTTTAGAAAAAATCAGATGAGTCGTAACCATCGCATGCCCTTTTGCTACTGTCTAATTCCATGTCTTTATGTGCCTTCAGAGGGATATCTATAACAAAACAGATCGTATCTGTGTAAAGTACTCTGGACTCTGGCTACAAGGGCTTAAAAAGTAGACATAAAGAAATCAACATCAAAAGCTTTGATAATTCTAAAACAGAAAAACCCAATAAATACAGCTTGTCCAATGTGACTTTCTTTTTTTTTTTCCAACATATAGCAAAAAGCTGATTATGAAATCTTCTGAAGTCCTGATAATTAGGTTTAGGGAAGTCAGCTTAATTGCTTTCATTTTCTTTGGTGACCAATCTGACATCTTTGGGCGCTTGTGCGATTCTCCAAGACTTTCCCAAACAGAAGCTTTGTTTCCAATTCAACTTGAAAAAGTCCTTTTTTTTCAGAAGCATCTGGCGGATTTTAGTTTTCTGAAACAGTGTTCTTCATGATGTATGGCTTCATGAACTGTTCTTGATCAAAAGCAATTAAACGATGAACTGACTCCAACTTCAAACCATGTCTTAAAAAAAAATTGTAGAAGTCTGTAATTGGCAGACATAATTTTTTTTTGTGCCTCGAAGATTAGGCACAAGTTTAGGCGGTTCTGTTGGATTCATCTTTAGGGCTTTCTGCTTACTAATGGTAGTCAATATGCAGTCATGGAGTTTCCATGAGGATTCTAAGTCACTTCTAAACTGAAACCGAACGCTGTTGATCTGTCGTCAAACTGCCCACCACTATAAATATGCTTTTGAATATTTTTCGATCGTCTTTCTGTGGTGGATTTTAAAGGTTGCGTAATGGAAGTGATTGCGGCCATAGCCCAACCATACAGATTGTTTGCATCTAAATTACATGAGATAGTTTAGACTTTTACCCTTGGATCAAAAATCATCTAGTAATTGATGTTTGCTATAAACAGTAATTATGCGACGCCATACTAATTCCTCCACGCAATCCGTTTCAATCATCTGAATCATTGGCAGGACAGACATAAATCAATCTGTAACTCTCTAGTAAACTTAAAGAAAGCATCCCAACTCATCCCCGGCGCAGAAATTAATGCGCGGATCCAGGCTATAATGTATCGTGCAGTCTTTCTATAATTTTCAAAGACATCCCCAACAACATACGTCAAGCCCTCAAAGTATGAATCCATGATAGTCCCGTCCATCGTTTTTAAACGACACTCTAACTTCTGCCCACGCTTCTTGCGCATGCTGGTAATCAGAATCGCTGATCCTTACCTCTAAGACTAGAACAAACGCAAACTATAGGAGGAAGTGTGTCTTCATCAAACCTTTCCCAACTGTTCATGTAAATCAAAGGGTAAAACACCCTTTACTAACAAGTGGTGGGGGGGGTCAAAATATTCTTCCGTTATTTTTGGGCGGACTTTAAAGGACATAGCCCCGACTCTAATGAACCCATCATGTGCTTCATAGGTCATAAAAAGACATGGTAATATTTAAAAGCGAAAACAATCACATGTCAACTTTTTCCCTTATGACTGTGCAAGCATGTTACCTTGAAGGCGTCGGTTACTGATTGCATTATAAGGTGAGAGTCGTAACCAACCTCCAAGTTGTGAATGGAATACAGGCAGCTTCCATTCTTTTTAGGGTCAACCTTTAGTTGAAGATAGCATTTAATACTGTGTCTGGCACCTCTGAACTTCCCACTAATGTGATCTATGCTATTACTGTAGGATTGGCTTTCTTTCTCTGCTGTCAACGTCTTCCACTGTAGCCAATAGTTCTAAACCTACAAATCCAAACAGTGAGTGCTGAGTCATTACTGTTGTTGGTCTTCAGGTGTCAATATGATTTCAGATAAATCAGATTATTAGAACAATCATTACGCACTAGATACGTTGGGCTGCAATTCGTTCTAAAGAAGTAATCTGCAGTAATCCGTCCTCTATACAATTCCTGCTTTGGAAAGGGCGGGCCATCCGACCTGACAATAACGAAAGCCAAATGGAACAAATCTGGTGATTTCTCACTATGGCTGTTTTTGGAAAAGTTATTCTGTGGGTGGGGTTTGGTCCTTCATAAGGTACAATGAGCGATCTCGAAGTCTGCGTAAACAACATATTAGTAATTTGCATCCGTTTCCTCCTCCATGTGCTTAAAACTAACTTTACTGCCTTCACTCGGTGTAATTAGTTCTGTATTACAGTCAACTGGGCCGATACCATGTTTCTTATGTCACATTGCGGCTGGAGCAATGGAATTCTTGTTAAAAACATTTTCTGCAGGAATTCTTGTTTGCCATGAATTTTTTGAAGTATGTCGCATTAGTATACTCATAGTACGTATCAATGTGTAATGCGGTAGCCCCCTGGAGAAAACAACAGTAAAAGTCCACATGATTTTTTTGCCTGGATCACCTATTGTTGGACTGGTTTCTAGGACAAGACCTATAAATGGGCAACCAAATTTGTTTCCTCAACCCAAGTGTAAGATATTAACAGTTATTGGTTTTTTGTTCTTTCAAACTGATCAATTTTTGTCCACGCTAAAACAAGGAAAGGATATTTCCTCTAAAGTTAAGAATCATTGATGTAATCCCAATAGTTCGACACACTGCCTGCGTTTTAAACTAACACGATGCGCCTGTGGGCGAGAACACACCACATGAAACATTTGTTTGTCGTCTGTATTCTTTATGTTTAGGAACTGCTTTTTTAGCAAACTAATGCGGAGGTAGTGGAATGTAAGAGCCATACCACAATCGGGCGCATACTTAGCCTGTTTTAAAATCTAATCTCTAAGGACTCGACTTCATACGCCCTCTGACCCAACCATAGCTCTCATTTTGGCTTCTTTTTCAGCGGCCACATCAAACTGTGAGAGCAGTTCGTTCTCCCAACCAGGCGTTAAGTCATTAGATGAAGAAAAGTCCTGTTGTTTAGTCGAGACCGCCAGACCATTCTAGATTTTCCTTCAATATAATGGTTACATAGTCGAATAAAAAACAGCTAACATTAACTTTAAATGGCGGGTCTATTGTTAGTATTACCTGAAACATGAGAAATAGCATGCCCAACACTTGCAGTACGATTGCTGGATCAATGACTACTAGACTGATATCTTTAAAAGCTTTGATAAAGAATCTTCCTAATGCAGCATTGCTTCAAAACAATTCGTCTGTCCATTCATAAATCTATCCATGCTGAGTTTCTTTTTCTAACTTCCAAAATATTATTAAATTAAAAAAAAATTAATCAGATCAATATCAACAAACGGACTTTTTGTGCTTGGTCTCATAAACTCAAGTATAAACACAAAAACATACACCTATGGCGTTGATAATGTGAGCTGTTTAGAACAGAGTTGTAATGTTTTCGTTTTACTTTTTTTAAAAAACATTCCTTTTATTATTAATTTTATTAATAATCTGTTCGTGTGTCCATCCTTGGCTGTTGAGAAAACTTGTCCTTGCCTTTCTTGAAGATCAAACTTTTGTCTTTTGTAGTCATCAAAATCAGAGCCTGTAAACAACTATAAAATTCTTCATATCCGTGTGCGTTGAGGTCAGCCAGCGCTTTATGTATTATCATTTGAACGAACATAAGTTTTCGCTGATATTGTAGTTGAAAAACCATAGCTGTGTGCTTAGGAGTTTAGTTTTTAATTTTTTTGCTCAGCAGCACCCTACAGGCTAATGACACTAGCCAAGAGCTAAAGACAACAAACCGCCTAAGAGGTAAAGCTGCAGGTGCGCCAAACACAACCTGTTGCAAAAGAGACCTACACCCTTGTTTCCAGCTGGTAGACAGCACTAATAGTCGATGTCTCCAGTATTAACATAAAGTAACAAGCATTAAAGGCAGCAGAATACCATCGTTTGGCTTTGCTGTATTTTGAAAGGTGGTCCTGCTCTAAGTTTTTGTTTGCATCTGTGTAATGTTGGTTAATCTGAAGGTTTATATGCCAGGGCTTTCTAAAAGCAGCAGAGACGACCTGGAGTCGATGTTGCCTACTATCTCTTCTTCAGACATTTTTGGGGAAATACTGAACAGACATGCTTTTTTTAAAAATAAAAAAAATTAATTTAGTATTGATATCTTTTAATCTGTTATCTTCAATATTCAGCTGCGCATCATTTTATTAAAAACAAATGTACATTAAGTGTTTAATAAACCATCTTTTTTCTTTATCAATTTGAAGGGTGTAGTACGTCTTTAACCGTTCTCCCCCGGCTTCCATGCAACTGATTATCCTCTGTTGCCCTTTAAAGGTCAATCCATAAACCGTATTTCGTTGTAAATAATCGTCAAGCCTAACATTGTAAAGGGTGTAGATCTTTAGACACAAGGTCTACTGTCGGACTTCTACACCTCCCCCCCCAAACAATTTCTTATTTCGTCAAAATGTAGATAAGGTCTAAGCCCGCTAGCGTAGATTTGGTTAGGACTACCCTCAATCGAACATTTTTCCCTTTCGTTATTTTGGTTTAATAAACTTTTCACTTTGTCTTTTGAAGGGTTTCTTTTTCATCTTCACACAGCAATAAAATACCTTTAAAAGCGATCTTGCTGGGGCCAAAAACTAAATTCCATATAGGTCTGCCTTGCTTCTGGATATTTTTGTAGATGAATCACTCTTTCGTAAAATTGCTAATTTTGACGGGATATTGCTGCTCAATCACCTTTGCTAAATTAGGTTGCTAACAACGTCAAACTCTAACGAGATGCCAGAAATGCGTACTTTGCTTCGGTGTCTGTGATTTTATAACACGTCTGTATTCTTTAAAAAAGTTAGTTCGTATGCCCAATCTGTTTTTTAAATGCTCCTTGAAAGTATGGTGCATGCGATTTTAACAATTCAAAATCTAGGGGTATGGAAAAGCGATTTCCAAACGCATAACTTACAGCTACATACTGTTACCGTCTTTAGCACTCCAGCGCCTATTCTGTGTTTGGGTGCTTCATTATTTTCTATTCCTTGAAACGCAAGATCGGCCCTTTCATTCTCGTTAGCCATAAATCAGAATAGGTTAAATATTCTGCATTGTGTAAAAAAATATTTCTTGCCCCTCAAGTTTATAAAAATTTTCTTAACGATTGCCCGCCCCAGATTCTGGACAACTGTCCTGTTTGGGTCTGTTTCTGATTCGAGTTCTATTTTGAAAGTAAGTTGCGCAGGAGCCTGGCACAATCACTTCATCCGCTCCCGGGTCGGGAAAATTTGACAGTAAGAATTTGATCTGAAATCAATAGATGATTATTTGGAACAGTAATATTCCTTTTTATTCCCTTCAACCGAAGGGCTCTTTCAGCTTCATGCGGGCGAGAATTGAGCCATATGCTTGTGACATTTTTTATAAACAAAATAAAAAGTTAATTTTTTAAAAACATGGCGGGAATTGAAGATGAAGAAGTTTATGATGTTTTGATCCTGGAGACGACATGAGTGAAATGACTCCTTTGACTCAGCATCGCTCATTGCACTCATTGCGGCATGAATTAACAGAAAGTAAGGTCAGATCTTTAAACCAAAGTTTAGGACAAGAACCTCCCGAATTTAAAAGACCCTAATGATTTTGAACTAAAAGATAAGCATTTGTTTGCAAAAAACGAAAAAGGGAAAGAACTTGTTTGGCTTACGGATAAACGAACCCATAAAGGGTTTTAGGCTGATACAATTAAACAAAGGCTCAGTGTGAGCGAGCGGAATCCCCTTTGGGCATTACAAATACCAAAATTAGGTGGGAAGACAGTTGCTAGACTTGAAAACACACTACAAAAACTCCCAACAGATAACCAAATACAAACATGGAACTTAAAGATTTAAGTCAAACAGCAGATAAAATAATGCCAGCAATAGAACAGAAACCAGTTTTCCAGAAGAAACAGCATTAAAAACTATACACGACCCCCGCTGCCCATGCGAGAAATAACGGCCCTTGACATGCTTGAGAAGCATCAGAGGTAAATTTAAAAAACAATTTAGCAAAACTGGGTGAACTAGATGAGCATATAAAAAGAGAAAAAGAAAACTCGTTGAGGCTGACGACTCCAACTTAGGACATGATTAAAGAAAAAATAACCCAATGACAAAAAGATCTTGAACAAGAAAGATCGGGAAGACAAGAAGTGTTGTCTACTAACCGAGAACAATTACGAACTCAAGTGAACAGAATAAGAAAAAACTATCCAAAGAATTTAATATGAAGACACAACACTAGCAGAACGAATACGAACACTGTTTAGAGAGCAGGGAGTCCCAATTAGCAAGCGTTATAAAAGCCTTAGATTTGCAATAAGTACACTGGTGTTGGCTATTACGGGCGGGTGGTCAAAGTCCATGCCTCCACCGCCATCGCCTCCATCGCCACCTGATAAATAAATGGGTAAAAAAACAACTTGATCATCTTGCGAGTTATAAAAAAAAATTTAGCCGGTAAAGCTATAGACTCTTTCCCTGGTATATTTGGGGGGCGTTGTTAGCTGGCTTTTTTTCTACTGCAAGCAAAGTAGTTGGGCTTTAATGGCTGACACTTATGGGCATTAGTTCTTTTAAAAGTTGGGTTACTCTTAAGTAAAATAAAGAAGGAGTAATCCTAGGCCAGTTAATCCAACAACAGTGTTTGTCTTTTCAATTCATGGTCATTATTTTTTTTATTCAACAGGTTTGGGCGGGCCTCGGGGATGGATGACTTAATCTTGGGGGGTCACCCTGTTTTTTTGTTGTAAATCCCGGCCAGAATTTAGTCGTTTTTTTCCGACCTTCTGTTCATTGGCCTGCCACAAGGATTTCATTATTGTAGTTTATTATTGTCCCCTATCGGGATCTGAGGTCAGAAGGCAGCATGTATAAACCAGTGCCAACAGCAAGTCTACTTTCGATCTTGCGAATTGTAAAACTTTTGGTACCTTTTAATACTTGAAGGTAAATCAACTGTAAATTAAGCGTCCTCTAAATTTGCTAAGTATTTTTTTTGCGCATCAAAACCAGTAAAAGGGATGGGTTATGCTCGATCTCGTTTCGCTTCGAACCTAGCAAACACCAAACGTAAGTACGATAGAGTCGTTATTCGTTCTAATTCCTGCTTTAGTTAGGCCCTTAGAATGTCAAGATAAATGTTGCCCATGCTGTTTTATGCTCTTGCTCTATGGACCCTAGGTAAACACCTGTGCCTGAAGAGAAAAAATGTGTAAGGAGGATCCCAGTCATAGTTATACTTTCTGTGCACGCCCAAAAAATAAGGGTGCCTAAGCCATGATTAAGATCCAACTTTTGTCTAAAGTCTGTCTTAACATTAAAATTGAATTCTTTACAGATCCTTTCAAAAGCCTTCATGTCTATTCGGTTGCTGAAAAGGATTAAACGGTTTGTCAATTTGGTATGGCGCTTGCAGTTCAATCAAAATACGTCTGAAGGTGTAAAAAAATGAAAATCTGTACACTGACCTCACCAAAGGATCAGGATGATTTAGATGATCGCATACGACACTCCACACCCAGTTGTTGCACAAAACACCAGCAAAGTTTAGCTGGTTCTGAAAAACTGCATCGGATGACTGAACCACACTTTTGGGATGTTGTCTTTTAAATAGGGGGGTTAAGATATTTGTCCAATGGAGTACTCACCTTACTTGAAAGGGGTCAGACTGAGTCACAGAAATGTCAAGGGTGTCAGTTGTTTATTTTTAAGATTGTAGTGCGGGGCCCAACAGAAAATTTGCATTAGTATATTTGAATGCACCCATTTTTAATTTTTTAAAAAATGTTTGTAACAATAACAACCCAAGGGCCGTCCTTCGTTTTAGAACATGCTGTTAAGAACGATTGCGGAACCAAAATGGTCGCACTCCAGAAATTTTTACAAAGTCGTATGGTTTAATATAACTGAATCCCAAAAATAATAATACATTCTAAAAGTTGACAAATCAGGGCCAAAGTTAGCCAGTTAACAATACCTAAAGGTTATTACGGTTTTGCTCACTAAAAAGAAGCAATGAGTAACTTCGATATTACCTCAAACTAACAACGCAAATCAAAAACAATGTCAACATTCAAGCCTGAAAAAGAAGAGTAGGTTACTATTTTGATGGAGAGCTAGCTAAATTTTTAGGCTTTGCAACTGACAATCGGACATTCATATTTTTAGAGTTACAACCAAACAAAAATACTTATGAGGGGAAAGTCCGCTCGATCTTGCATACATTCATTACTCTATGTTCATTTGGATGAACTGAGCACTGATGAAAACTTATATGATGGGGAAAGGGCCCCAACTGTTTTTAAGAGCTCTTCCGTCAGGGAAAGCTGCATATTGTGATTATGAAATTATACAATTCCCTAATTTACAGTTTAAAAAATTAGCTTGTGGGAGGGCAGATCATTAATTAAAGAATCACAGACAAAACAGGAAAAGTCGTAAAATGTGATAACCTACACATTGTTTGGAAATAAAATAATAAACAGTACTAAAAAATAATGTCGTGTGGGGCCCGAAGAATCGGGAGTTACATTAGCGCCTGTGAGGTGTTTTAACTTTAGAATTAAAAGACCTTGCGACGTTGCGGACTTTGAACAGAATGGTGAGATAGGCGCTTGTATGGTTTTGAGTACACTAAAAAAATGGTGATATAAACGCAAAGAGGTTGGCGCAACAAAAGGTTTCTAAACTAGACAACTACGCAATCTAGAAGCAAAAATGCTGGCCAGTATGAATATAAAATAGTTCGAAAACCCGACAGCAAATGGGACTTAGAAAACCCAAAATTAAATGGACATAAAATTTGAATTCATAAGCCCATTTTACATTTTTTTACCGTCAAAAAAGTTTTCAGAAAAGCTTTCAACTCAGGCCCTTTTCCATATAAGTCTTATGCCAGAGGACAATAGTCGGAAAAAGATTTAAATAACGCCGTATGGGAATAAAAAAGTACATCCTCCACAGAAGAGAAACGGTTTTAAAGGAAGCTTCTACAAAATTACAGTTTATTCACGCACAAAATTAGGGGACACGTTCACAATGATATTTTAAATTTTGTCTTAAAGATGAGGCAAGAAATGGACTGTGGGCGCAGTGACATACTTATGAAAGGAATTCTTATTAGCTGGCAAAAACCCTTTGACGTTGACAGTCTTTAAAATTACCATCGTCGTTTTTCACAATGGTGAGGATATTAAGGTCATAACCCAAAGAGCAACAAAATCAATATTAGTCTAAATGAAACAATCTTTCAGAACTAAATTGGATTAATCTTACACATTTAGACCTTATAGGGTTTATTATATGAACAAGTTTTGACAGAGAGTATGATAAACACAATAACAGGATTAGATTAAAATTCTGTTAAAAACTATGGAGCAGTTAAACTTATGACAAAAACTCCTCATTGTTCTTGATTTGTGGACAGACGGTTGTGGGAAAACAATATTTATCCTCGACCGTTACAAACATTTATCGTTATAATTTTGATCATATTGTGATTTTCTGCCCGACACTTAAATGGAACAAAGCATAATCATGATAGAAGGTTTATATGGATAGATGATAACATATTTTTAGTTGATCCAGCAATAAATTGAGTGTTTAGAACACTTTTAACGTTTGAGGGAACGCAGACACTATTTATTATAGATGACTGTTCGCAGAAAGAGACATAGTTAAAAAAAAAAAAACTTTGTCGAAACTGGTTCAGTGGAAGACATGCTGGAATAAGTGTGTGGATTTTATGTCAAAAATAAACTCGGTTTTAAAGACTTTAGAGAACAGTTAAAAGACTGTAGTTTTATTTTACATGAAAGACAGAGATTGCATTTGATGAATGTATGCGTGAAAATGATTTTATTGAAAGATCAGGAAAAACACA
>JAFLJL010002675.1:40000-47500 GCA_018398815.1 Conus ventricosus
GTTTGTATTGATCCTTTTGGGCAGATTAGTAACTCAACGTATACATCTCCTGCTTCATCTCAACCAAGTTTACGTTTCTTATGACCTGTTGGCAGTGACTGGAATTGGAGCAAATCACCGCCGTATTATCACCAGCCACTCATTGGCAAGCACGCCGAGTGTGCGCACACACTCACCCCCCCCCCTCACACACACACACACACGCAGCACGCACGCACGCACGCTCGCACGCAGACACACACACACACACACACACACACACACACACACACACACACACACCACACACACACACACACACACACACACACATGATGCATTGATGCTTTTTAATTCTGGAAATTATCCCGATAAGCTCCAGTTTTCACCTTAGACGACACTATTTTAAACTATGTTAAAAGCGTTAAATTCTTAGGTGTAATCCTAAGTAGTAAACTAACATGGAATACTCACATTGACCATATTTTAAATAAAGCAAGAAAAGTCTGAATTTCCTTAAAATTGTCAGTAAACAATCTTGGGGGCAAGACACTAAAAGCTAACTGTTTTAGCAACCGCCCTTGTACGCTCAAGACTTACATATGCTCAGGAAGTATTTTTAATGCACCTAAACATCTTTTAAATAAAATTCAGAGCACTGATTGCAAAGCCTTCAAAATTGCCTTAGGGGTTCCCACACATACGTCAAACTTAGGGACATACAACGAATGGGAGTTCTACCTCTATCTGAAATTAGAAAGGCTTCTACTTTAAAATTCATCTTAAAAAGTTTCTCACAAAAGAATTTTTGCTAGAAAGAGGTATGTTTAGATTCGGAAAAGGATTTCGGAAAACGTGCACAATATATACAATCCACAAAATCTATTTATTCATTTTCCTCAGATCTTCTAAAAGATACAGAAATAGATAAAAATAATATCGCCGAAAACCTACGTTTTCACCCATTCCAAAATGGGTACAATCAAAAGCTTCCTTTGACATTGACTACAATAATTTAACAAAAAAGGATTCTCCCAACATTTTGAGAAATTTTGTCAACACTCACTTAGAAAATAAGTACAACCATCACTTAAAAATATTCACAGATGGCTCGGTATTGGATGATAATAGCACGGGAGCAGCTTTCATAATTCCTAGCTTAAAAATAGAAAAGTTATTTATCTTGGTAAAAGTCTGTTTATATATAGCGCAGAATTACTTGCTACACTCAATCATTGGATTTCATTTTGAATTCCCCCATAAATAACAGTCAAATCGTAATATGCGCTGATTCAAAAGCAGCATTGAATGTATTAAGTCTTCTAATTCATATGTGCGATTAGACATGATAACTGAAATTAATCATATAGTACACCTTCTTTTCCAAAAAGGCATTAATATTACTTTTTGTTGGATGCCTTCTCATTGTGGTATATCGGCAAATGAACAAGTAGACAAAGTTGCAAAAAAGGCAGCTCAAAACCTTGCGGCACAGTAACAATAAATGTTCGCTTAGATCTGGCAGAATGTTTCTCATCATAGTAAAACATCTCATGATAATGCAACAAAAACACTGAGGAACTCGGACATGTATTATTATAACAATCGCATCAACTGTAATAAAAAAAACAATGGGATAACATCATACAAAAGATTATTTCCTCATCCAGGGAGATTGAAAGTTTAATCCATAGGCTTCGTTTAAACTCGTTTAAAACAAAATATTGCAAAGATATTAAATGTATGTGTGGGGATTCTATAAGTGTCAATCATTTACTGATTCATTGTCCCAAAACAAAAGAGCTGTTTAATAAATCAGGTATTGAGGGTTTTGTTGATGGATCGACTCCTTTATCACTGTCTAGTATATTAAACAATTTTGCTACTCTTGAATCTATTTCTAAATGTTTATTAGGCTGTTCACTTAATATTTATCTTTAGCATTTGTGATTGTTACAGTTACAATTTTAGTTTAAGTTAAACGTTCTGATGAATAGGGTGGGGTGGAGGGTTATGATTACATGTCTTACGTACTACTTTAAAACTTACACTCCCTAAAAAAATGCATCTCTTTCATTCTTTACATCAAGCTCACTCTACACTATAATATTGTCTGAATCACTTCTAGTGGAAGGAAGTTAAACTGAAGAACAACAACACACACAGACACACAGACACACAGACACACACAACACACACACACACACACACACACACACACACACACACACACACACACACACACACACACACACACACACACACACGCATGCACGCACGCACGCGCGCAGTTTAATGGAGCAGGCATAGTGAGCGTACCATTGTGGAGAGCAACATCACGTCTATCTAACGAAAGTTTCCATCACTCTTCCAGCATTGACGACTTTGACGAACATACCACGTGCATAGCAACATCACGTCTATGTAACGAAAGTTTCCATCACTCTTCCAGCATTGACGACTTTGACGAACATACCACGCGCATGACCGTGGAGAGGGATTCACAAGATCAGAGCACGAAGGGTCACTGGCTTTGAGACTGTTCAATGGCGAATGTTAGGCACTAGGATGGTGATGAGTATGTTGCAGAGCTTCTTTCTGATCACAAACGGTTTAACCGGGGCTGTGTTCTACGTCGGATTGCACAGTACAGTCTTATTTGGATCTCAATGGAAGATGAAGACACCTGGAGTATTCCTTTAACAAAACATTGAGCAACAGTGTCAGCGACGCATTTACTAAGTAGGTAAAAGTCATCTGTGTGGCTCCATCCTTCCAGTGTGGACACTTAGCACACTAGAATCTCTGGACTAGCCAGCCTAGGCCCATGAATCCCACAGAAGCTTGCCTCTGATTAGAAATGAACACTTGGCCTCTCATCCCACAAGATAACAATAACCACATTATCGTAGCTGCTGAAAATTATGCTTAAGTCGAAAACATTGAACTGAAGAACAAACAAAAGTACAGATTTACACAAATGTTCTTGTCTTCCATCACACATTTTTGATTTCCCATCCCATGAACTTCTGCTTGTAATCTATTATTATGTCCGTGAGCCTAGTTTCCTTTTAATGCTGATATTCCGTCCGCTGACTATACTCACTGTTTGATTTAGAGTTGTTTTTCTATGTGAACATTTATATTCATATACGAAGCCAGCATACATTAGTTTAGTCCAAACCTACAGAATTATCTGTCTGAATATCATTCCAAAGTTGTCTCTATGAATTTTGAAGAATCATCGTAACAACGAAGTCTTCATCTGAGATTCTAAAGTTTGACTCCTGTCACCTTAGTGCTTAGACAGACAGATCAAGGTCCTGATAGAGGCTGTCCTGCACAATTCTAGCTGTTGAATATGCTGGACTATTTTACAGTTGAGCTGACCACTCTGACTGTTGACACTTTTTTTTATCTCCCTTGCTGCTTAAATGGATCCTCAGGCATAGGCTCCAAGATTGACAATATTTTATACACGATTTTAGTTTAACAGCAACTTATTTCTTTACCACACTTCTTTTACGTTTTACTTCCTACCTTTTGCTGGCTGCTTTGGGATGCTGTTGGATCCAGGTTTTGAACCCTTGATGGTGAGAATACCATGGAATTGTAGACTGTGGTATATCTCTATCTGATGCCAAGGGAGCATAGACGCAATCTGGTGTTTATTCCTAACAAGACCGATCCAGCAGATAAAAGGTCTCAACGTAGTTAATATGAAAATGACCCCCCAAGTTGTGTCACGACGCTTTCCATAGGCTGCTAATGAAAGATTTTTTTTTCAAGATCCTTTCCTGACTCTATCGTTTCATTTTCTGTCCCTTCTGTCCCTTCTGTCCCTCCTTCTGTCCCTTCTGTCCCTCCTTCTGTCCCTTCTGTCCCCCCTTCTGTCCCTCCTTCTGTCCCTTCTGTCCCTCCTTCTGTCCCTTCTGTCCCCCTTCTGTCCCTCCATCTGTCCTTTCTGTCCCTCCTTCTGTCCCTTCTGTCCCTCCTTCTGTCCCTTCGTCCCTCCTTCTGTACCTCCTTCTGTCCCTCCTTCTGTCCCTCCTTCTGTCCCTCCTTCTGTCCCTCCTTCTGTCCTCCTTCTGTCCCTCCTTCTGTCCCTTCTGTCCCTCCTTCTGTCCCTTCTGTCCTTTCTATCCCTTCTGTCCCTTCTGTCCCCTCCTTCTGTCCCTTCTGTTCTTCTGACCTTCTGTCCCTCCTTCTGTCCCTTCCTGTCCTTCTTCTGTCCCTTCTGTCTTGTCCCTCCTTCTGTCCCTTCTGTCCCTCCTTCTGTCCCTCTCTGTCCCTTTCTGTCCCTTCTGTCCCTCTTCTGTCCCTTCTGTCCCTTCTGTCCCTTCTTTGTCCCTTCTGTCCCTTCTGTCCCTTCTGTCCCTCCTTCTGTCCCTTCTGTCCCTTCTGTCCCTCCTTCTGTCCCTCCTTCTGTCCCTTCTGTCCCTTCTGTCCCTCCTTCTGTCCCTTCAGTCCCTCCTTCTGTCCCTTCTGTCCCTCCTTCTGTCCCTTCTGTCCCTCCTTCTGTCCCTCCTTCTGTCCCTTCTGTCCCTCCTTCTGTCTCTTCTGTCCCTCCTTCTGTCCCTTCTGTCCCTCCTTTTGTCCCTTCTGTCCCCCTTCTGTCCCTTCTGTCCCTCCTTCTGTCCCTTCTTCTGTCCCTTCTGTCCCTCCTTCTGTCCCTTCTGTCCCTTCTGTCCCTCCTTCTGTCCCTTCTGTCCCTCCTTCTGTCCCTTCTGTCCCTCCTTCTGTACCTCCTTCTGTCCCTCCTTCTGTCCTCCTTCTGTCCCTCCTTCTGTCCCTCCTTCTGTCCCTCCTTCTGTCCCTCCTTCTGTCCCTTCTGTCCCTCCTTCTGTCCCTTCTGTCCTTTCTATCCCTTCTGTCCCTTCTGTCCCCTCCTTCTATCCCTTCTGTCCCTTCTGTTCCTTCTGACCTTCTGTCCCTCCTTCTGTCCCTTCTGTCCCTTCTTCTGTCCCTTCTTCTGTCCCTCTTCTGTCCCTTCTGTCCCTCCTTCTGTCCCTTCTGTCCCTTCTGTCCCTTCTGTCCCTCCTTCTGTCCCTTCTGTCCCTCCTTCTGTCCCTTCTGTCCCTTCTGTCCCTCTTTCTGTCCCTTCTGTCCCCTTCCTTCTGTCCCTTCTGTCCCTTCTGTCCCTCCTTCTGTCCCTCCTTCTGTCCCTTCTGTCCCTTCTGTCCCTCCTTCTGTCCCTTCTGTCCCTCCTTCTGTCCCTTCTGTCCCTCCTTCTGTCCCTTCTGTCCTCCTTCTGTCCCTCCTTCTGTCCCTTCTGTCCCTCCTTCTGTCCCTCCTTCTGTCCCTTCTGTCCTCCTTCTGTCCCTCCTTCTGTCCCTCCTTCTGTCCCTTCTGTCCCTCCTTCTGTCCCTTCTGTCCCTCCTTCTGTCCCTTCTGTCCCTTCTGTCCCTCCTTCTGTCCCTTCTGTCCCTCCTTCTGTCCCTTCTGTTCCTTCTGTCCCTTGCACAAACACACACCTTCCCCCGCATCATGTGTCCTTCGAATGTTTTTTTTAGAAAGTCTTGAATATAATAACGAATAAAATGTTAGATTGCACCTGATTTCTACAAAATTGTTTATGTTTTGGGAGAGAGGACGGCTGTGATAATGACAATGATAGTGACAATATTCAATCGTTCATTCAGAGATCAACTCTACGACACAAATACGGTCACCATATTTCCATGAAACTCTAACTTTCCTTCTGTACTCCGCCCACCCATCCCATTCCCTTCAGGTTCTTCATCCCCTTCATCGGACTCATAACTGCTTCAGTTTTCTTCTCCTTTTTCTTTAAGCACTTCACGAAAAAAAACACGGGCATTGGAAAATACGTACGACAGAAACAGAACTGAGAAGAACGGGTATCCGCGTGACTAACTGCACATAACAGAAACATTGAGAAGCTTCTTGCACCACCAGGCACGACATCTTGTCAACACCCTGTCTGTCGAACTGCATTCTATCCTGCCTCCACAAGAAAGGTTTATTACAGGAACTTTTGAGTTCATCTCAGTGTAAGGGAAAGCCATCTATTCACCCTCCCTGCAAAACCAATCTATTTGTTTCTAATCTGATTCTTCATATGTGATGTACTCCTGCTTTCTTGGCACATACATCCATTTTAACACATCTCTCTCTCTCTCTCTCCTCTCTCTCTCTCTCTCTCTCTCTCTCCTCTCTCTCTCTCTCTCTCGCTCTCATCTCTCTCTCTCTCTCTCCTCTCTCTCTCTCTCTCTCTCTCTCTCTCTCTCTCTCTCTCTCTCTCTCTCTCCTCTCTCTCTCTCTCTGTGTGTGTGTGTGTGTGGTGTGTGTGTGTGTGTGTGTGTGTGTTGTGGTGTGTGTGTGTGTGTGTGTGTGTGTGTGTGTGTGTGTGTGTGTGTGTGTGTGTGTGTGTGTGTGTGTGTGTGTTCAAAAGTTTCAAGATTAATAGGCGACAATACGGAAAAAAGGAAAATGCACTTTTCGTTGGATGCATGCACTTCTAATGATGTTACCTAACAACCTCCCCCCACCCTCTCTCTCTCTCCCTCTCTCTCTCTCTCTCTCTCTCTCTCTCTCTCTCTCTCTCTCTCTCTCTCTCTCTTTTTTTCAAAAGTTTCGTGATTAATAGGCGACAATAAAGAAAGTACACTTTTCAGTGGATGCATGCACTTCTAATGATGTCACCTAACAACCTCCCCCCCCCCACCTCTCTCTCTCTCTCTCTCTCTCTCTCTCTCTCTCTCTCTCTCTCTCTCTCTCTCTCTCTCTCTCTCTCTCTCTCTCTCTCTCCCCCCCCCCCCTTCGATAGGAGGATCGCTTATTCCATATATCTGTGTGTGCTAATTCTTTTCTTCTTTGTAATCAATTTCTTTATTCTTGTTTGTTGTTTAAATCGTTTCTTTTTCCTTTTAAAGTCATCTACGCCTTAACTGTTAATGCATAAACTTTTTAATGTTGTGAAGATATGTGTGTTTGTTAAAAGTTTTGTAAGTCTTAGTCGCTAGTCATACTTAGTCCCTTAACGGGGCAAGAGCCAGATGAAAAAAAAAGCATGTGTTTTGCTTATCTGTACCCTTGGAAATAAAGATTATTATCATCAGCATCATCATATCTCTCTCTCTCTCTCTCTCTCTCTCTCTCTCTCTCTCTCTCTCTCTCTCTCCCTCTCTCTCTCTCCTCTCTCTCTCTCATCTCTCTCTCTCTCTTCAAAGTTTCGAGATTTAAAGGCGACAATAAAGAAAGTACACTTTTCAGTGGATGCATGCATTTCTAATGATGTTATCCTAACAACCTCTCTCTCTCTCTCTCTCTCTCTCTCTCTCTCCTCTCTCTCTCTCTCACTCTCTCTCTCCTCTCTCTCCTCTCTCTCTCTCTCTCCTCCCTCCCTCTCTCCCTCTCTCTCCCCCTCCCTCTCTCTCTCTCTCTCTCTCTTCTCTCTCTCTTCTCTCTCTCTCTCTCTCTCTCTCTCCAAAACAATCGGAAGTTTTTTTTTGGACATTGAGGACACGCTTTAATGTTAATTCAGCTGTTTTCGTGAAT
>JAFLJL010002677.1:0-29389 GCA_018398815.1 Conus ventricosus
CAGGGCCTGTGTCATAAAAGTGCCATCTTGCAAGATTAAAAATCCCTTTGTGGGCATAGGGCCTATGTGCATATAGGGCCTGTGGCATATAGGGTGCCTCCCAACAATACTACCTTGCGTTCGCTAACGTTTATTTAAGATTTTGTTTTCAGTTTCACTTTTTTTTAAATGCACAGCCGACCGTAAAGACCTTTCAAGGGCAATCATCAACACTTTAATTTTATTATTTATTATATAAATTTAATAATGCCCTTTAAAGACAACCCAGCATCTAATGTCCGTAGGCCATATCGGAACGTAGCTGTCCAATTCACAACCGAGTTGCTGCATGCAGTTCATTGATAATGCGATTCCATAGTTTCGTTACATGTTACACATACCTTACACTGCCAGTAGTCGCAACAGCGTCCTATTATTACAGTCCTCCGCCCTTACTCCTGTCCCGTGGCATATAGGGCCTGTGGCATATAGGGCCTGAAGCATGTAGGTAGCCTCCCATCAAGTTCCAGATCGTTACTAGCCAAAGTTCATCACTGACTCCATGAACATCAGTGAAATTAACTTCTCTCTTCCAGTGATTGGATGTTTTGGGAATGGTCTTCCTGACTCTGTATAACAGCCCCTACAGTCAACATCTTCAAATCACTGTTAGACAACTCATTTAGCAGAACTTACCCACAAAGAACAATCAGATTGATTATCGACCTAGATAGTCCTCAGTCTGCGACTCACTTCCTCCCACGCATTGCAGATTTTTATGACCCTAGATATTAATAATTACAACGATGAAACAGGCCTCCTTAAGCCTCAAACACCCACACGTTCAAGTTCATTGGTTCACTTAACCGTCTCCTGGGAATCACCAAGCTTTCGCATCTCATAGTACCAGGATCAAGAGGCAAAATTGTGTCAGTTCCGAGGTGAAACTAGGGTGGCTACAATCCCACCACACATGAACGTGTTAAGAAAACTGCATAAAGACCACCATTATTAAAATAATGGTGTTATATGTAGAGCAAAATATGAAAAAAAAATAAAGAAGAAAAAATATTTTGCGCGGGACCACATAGCGCAAGTTGGATAGATTGTCTCCTTCTTTGTTCTCCTGCGACGACGAAAACAAAGCTGACCATGCAAAATGGCAACCAAGTCATGTTTTTACATATTGGCGGAGACCGATTTAAGAACAAGAACCTGTATAAATTTTCACCTCAAAGTCCTGTTGAGGCACCGCCAATTAAAAAGGCTAGAAGTGTTTGGAAAACCATTAGAGTCCGTGAATCGAAATGTAGCAAGCAAGTTCATACGTAATCACCCCATCAAAGAGTCGACGCTAGTAATATACTGTAATCATCAACACTGCTACACAAAAATTACTCTTCTCAGTCACAGCATTGAATCCGCTCCTCAAGAAAAAAACAGAAACTTGCGCATACTGCCCCTGAATCAGCACAAACAGTTGCCCATCATTGCGATCGTCGAGTGTTGTGGTACGTCAGCCCCACGGAGAAATCATGCGTGTTTCCAGACATCTGATCTTGCCAGAAGGAAAGGCCCTTTGGGTCAACCAGCGAGATTATCGAGTCCGTGACCAAGCAAATCACTGTAAAGTTATCATAAAGTAATGTTATGTAATGCATGTGGTGATTACTGTAAAATTGATACTGATGTTAAATAACTATATTTTTTCTCTTTTTTTATGTTCCTTTCAAAGTTAAGTGAAACTGAAAGAAACTGTAGAAAGTAACTGTATATTAAGTATAATTTTCTGTAATTTGTAGGATGATTTCATTTTTCCTTGTTCTTCACATTTTTTTGCAGTAAATGATTTGTATATTTATTGAATATGTTCATGTGTGTGTGTGTGTGTTTCGTTCTTTCGTACTTCTGTTTAACGTCTGACACTTTGAGTTGACATTAGACAAAGTGAGTGTGTGAGTGTGTGTGAGTGGTGTGTGTGTGTGTGTGTGTGTGTTGTGTGTGTGTGCGACATGACAATCTATGATTTCATATTGCATTGTCTGTGTGGTATCATGTTACCATTCGTCTTATATTAATGCCTTTATCTGGGCAAAAAGGTATACTGATTAAAACGGGGGTTGGGGTGGGGCTGGAGTGTGTGGAGAATTAGAACCCGGAGAAGTTTGGTGATTGCCTGAGAGACAGAGATTGTGTTAGAGTATGTTCGTGCACATGCCCCCACACTCGTGTACATGTTTATGTCGAGAGTCTGAGTGTGGGTGTTTCCAACTGTGATGTACGTGAGTGAGTCATGTGTGATTGTGTCACTTGTGTTGATGTGTGTAGTGAGTGAGAAAGAGAGAGGAGAGAGAGTGTGTGTTGTGTGTGAGCGTGTGCGTGTGCAAAATAGAGCAGTGTCATTATAACTAATTTCAAGAAGCAAAACTGCATCAAAACAGTATTGTAATTTTCAATGTTATAACTGTTGTAACGTATATTCTTTTCTGTTCAGTTGTCATACAATGCTGAATACATTAATTCTGCAGCAAAAGCACAGAATGCTGAGCACGATTGCGCATTAACAACTGCAAGGACCCACCTCATATGAAATAAAGAAAAAGTGTGATCTCACAACTTTTCCAGTTAAACAGTTTTTATTTTAACACACTGCAAGTTGTACAGAGTGAGTGTGTGAGGTGTGTGTGGTGTGAGGTGTGTGTGTGAGTCTCCATTTTGACAAAGGAAAAAAGCAAAATAGTGATGATATGTACATGTCGCTACCCTTTGGGAGAGAGAGAGTAGAGAGAGAGAGAGAGAGTCAGAGAGAGAGAGAGAGAGAGAGGAAAGAGAGAAAGAAGGGAGGGCTATTTGAATACAAAAAAAATATTTTACTGTGTACTTGACAATTTAAAGAATATGTGATAGCATACAATATAAACTTTGATTTTTATGGTGTTTAATATATTTTTCACTATATAAGAATTTCAATATTTTATTCAATGAATTCCATAATGATTTGTTTGTCAGTAAAAATATATTTCGTTTTGATAATATAAGCAGTAGATCATCACCACTTTTTTTTGTTTCAGTAATATTTAAATGATTTTTTTCTTTCTTTTATTTATCCATTTGTCAAATACTATGTTGATGAACTGGAAAATGTGAGGAATTGTTGTGTGTTAGTGTGTGTGTGTGTGTGTTGTGTGTGTGTGTAGTGTGTAGTGTGTGTCTAGAAACAGTGAACAAGCACGTGGGATTTTACTTGCCTGTTATATTAATAAGGCTAGCTAAACAATGCATGTATGTAAAATTAAAAAAAGTGTGGCACACACAAACACACTCTCTCTCTCTCTCTCTCTCTCTCACACTCTCTCTCTCTCTCTCTCTCTCTCTCTCTCTCTCTTCATTTCTGTCACCCAACCCTTCCCCTCCCTCTCCATTTTGGAACATGGGATACATTATAATGAATGCTTTTGTTTACAGGTACCAGCCTCTTGTTACAAAGTCTTCATCAAGAACCAGGTCCCATCTTCATACTGGAACTTCAGAGGCTGGTTATTGATTCAATTTTTTGAACGTTTTCCCCAAAGAGGTATAGTTCGCAAGGATTGTGGAAGCAGGAGGTGCTGAGCTTGTCAAAGTTGCATGCCACATTTTCAGCACATTTACAGAGGACCACAATGACACTATCTCTGTCTCAGTGGTTTAAGCCAACACATTTTTAAAACGATGACTGAGTGAAAGGTTTCCAGAAATTACTTTTTTCTTTTTCCCTGTGGGTACAGAGAAACCAGAGCAGCTTGTATAACTCATCCTCTTCCAACTCTCTGCCAATTACCTCTACCAACAGATTACAATACTGACACTAGTTTCCACAATCCGAAAGTTAAGAGACATACGATCCCAAAAAAAAAGAAGGTTTTGAATCAGCACAACAACAAGATACAGAAGGCTGATGAGGACTTTGATGTTTAGATAAAACCTCAGTCAAGAGCACACATTACCAGATAATCATGACTTGTTTTGTGTGGACCTGTACCAGGCCAGTGCGTTGAGAAATGTCATCAAAACTTCCCAAGAAAAACCACTGATTGGCCACCATCGGCTGAAGAATTCACTATAGACGCTAGCGAGAACAAGTTCCTCCTCTTCTTTACAACTTACATGCCTGGACCTGTGGACTTTCTGATGAGGATGATTTGCACAGAACCTTTCCATTGGACCAAAACTCGGAAGCCAAGTTTGTTCTAGCACAAGATAAACATCCAATCTTTCATCCAAGAAAGTTTGCCCAAACACTTGATGTTGAGTGTTGCAGCACAGCACGATCACAGGACAGAATAGAATTGTCTCACATTTTGAATGGTTTTGGCCATGGTCTTCCAATCCCTCTGTACTGGAGTACAATAGAGTCATCATTAGCTCAGGAGAGTGCAAGTTCAGCTATGAGTAATTCCCATCACACTTTGAGAAGAATGTTTTCAACAACCATTGTTTGGGACAACAAGGCCGAAAGACTTTAGACAAAAGAAAAGAGTGTCCTGGAGCCCATCAAGACCAAAAGTTAAAAACGTATGCAGTCTATAGCAAACTTGTCAAATGCACTGTGAAGGATACAGACAAGTTTGCACTAAAGCCCACAAATCTCTTCTCACCAGGAGCTGCAATTGTGAGAACTGACAAGTCCATGGTCCCAGAGAGACACTTACACACCTCGTGTTCCTGTACCACCTTGTCTGGGCCACTATGATGGCTCAATGAATACGAACAACAAAGCCAAACTTCTTCAGGTGTTTTGACAGTATGGAAATAAAAGAAGATAATCAACTTCAGCCAAATGCTGTACACTTTGATGGCATTGGCTATATGATACAAGCAACAAATTTCAAAGGTCAGCAGACATTCTCCGAGTTCTCTTTGGACTTCTGCAGAGAGTGGTTAATGATGCAGTTCGCCATGGCGCAGACTGGCCTGATTCTTGTTCTGGACACATACCCCATAGAAAGCATCAAGAAAGGAGAAATGCAACGCCGTGCTGCATAAAGTGGGTTTCCACCATGAAAGATTGTCAATGGATCTCAGCAAACTTCCCAGCCGTGGTAAGAAATATCTTCCAGTGGAATAAACAAGAACAACCTTGCAGACTTCCTGTTTTTAAAAGACTGGAGTCAGACAAAATAGTGCAGTTACTTTGTATTTTACTCGATGGGAATCTGTGTCATGTGATTCAGAGCTCTGGTATTATTGTCACTTCAGCTAATGTCCAGAATTAAGAATCAAACCATGAAGAAGCCGGACTCATGGAGCTGCTTCTTCATGCATTGCATGCCAGCAAACGCATCGGGTTGTGAACATCAAAGCCCTGATACAGATTGGCAATCAATGCTGCTTCTGTCATTTAACAAATAGATGCAGACCTGTACAGCTCTCTGCATCAAACAGGTGTCAGGACTTGAATGCAGTCAAGCACACTTGCCTCCACCTTTTGGTCTGCACTCGTTGGACTACATGTGTTCACTGGCTTGCGACCAGCGATAGTGCTTTCAGTGGCAAGGAAAGCTGAAAGCTCTGCATCTGATGAAATCCAGTGCGAATTCCAGGATGCAATCATGAAGATAGAAAGACTGAATGCCTAGAAGACAGTGTGTTTAGCAACTATTAAGAAGTTTGTGTGTTGCCTTGTTATGGTCAAGCCAAGTGTGCGGATCAATTCAATACTGCCCTTACAACCTGTTTCTGTTTGGGCACTGTGTACTGACAGATCTTTTCCACAAAATCAAGACAGCCTTCAAACAACTCTAACTTTGGGCCAACTACCAAGAGCTATTCATCGGCGCTGTTTGCAAGCGAAAATATGTGCACCATCACCAGTGGGAAAAGGATGGACAACTGAGGAAGGCCAACTGTTTTTTCCTGGACAACGAACATTCGTTGCCCCCCCAGATCTTCTGTCCATCAATATCCTGCAAGTGCAAGAAGACCCACTGTGTGGGTGATGCCTGCAGCGGCAGAAAAAAATGACAGAACTGCAGCTGAAATGTGTGGCTGTATGTGCCTGTAAGAAAGAAAAGACACTGACAGTGAGAAGCTGTGGTTATGCTGTCTCAGACCCAGACTCAAGTGGCAGTGACCCATGACCACAGAGGATAATCATTGGGATTCGGACACTGAAGCAGGTGAGGACATGGACCTCGAGCGAAAGGTTAAATATCTATACACATTATGTTACTGAGACGTTACATGTTTTTCATGGAATCCTTGAATGGCCAAGGTACAGTTATTCCAATCGTTGACATCACTGATTCCCGCAACTTAGGTTTCAGATATTCCTACATTGCATATCCATAAACTACCAAAATTCAAACATAGTTCAGGGTGACCTTAATTATCCTTTAAAACTGGTTGTTTAAATTGATAAATGACTAACATTCTCATTTAACTGCAAGAAATTAAGCATTAAGATGCAGTACTTATGTTAAAGACCATCAGTCTGTCGGCAAAAAGCACAATCTTTAAAGAGCCCATATCTTCATATTGGCTCAACATATGGATAACATATATTTTACACATAAGATCAGTATTATGTATACTATCATACTGTGCAATCAGATTGTACCCACCCAAAAATGTTTCTGAAAACCTTTTTTTAGCCCCTTTTTGAGCCTCTAGATCCTGACTATCAACTGTTAAACGAAAACAGATCATTCGTTCGAGTCGTCTCCCCATGACCGAGTTTTATGTGTGTGCATGTGTTGATTTTGTACAACTTTTGTATGCCACGAATGCACGAGTTGGAGTGATGTGTCTTCACCCTCATTATTAAATGTGTCATCAGGTATATGGTTTTTGTGTGTGAGTGTGTGGGGGGGGGGGGGGGATTGGGGAAAGAGGAGGGAGAGGGGTGAATAAGGTGGCGGTGTGGGGGGAGGGGGTGGGGGGGGTGAGACGACATAAAGATTAACCGTAGATATAAAGAAGAAGAAGTAAATGAACCCCTAACCACATGCTATGTGTCTTATAATTCGTTGTATTACAACAAATATACATTAAAGTCTTTAAATAAAAATAAGAAACATATTAAATAAAACTACGTATAAGTAGTCAAAAATAGAAAAGTACAAACAAAGGAAATCATTGGTAAATCAAAACCTAGCAAACATTTTATTTATAGTGAATAAATCGATAATCTTTGGGTACGATTTAAAAAAAAAATCAAAAAGAAATGATTAACTACAGAAACTTACGATCAAATCAGTATATAAATTCTAAGGAACAAATAATGAATGGCACAACTACATCCAACAACAATAATAACTTCGACTGACTGTTTGCCCAGAATACTTTGCTTGATGATAGCAAGCATAGGCCCTAGTGTGTATTAACCTCAGTAAAGACAGGTAACGTCCCATGACAATAAAACTAAATCTGGTCAAATACAGGAAAAACTAAAACCCACCTTTAGTTAAGCCTCCCACACAAGCATCCTTCTGATAAAAAAACAAAACAAAATAAAACCAACCGCATCCAAACACACCAAGCTAATGTTCGTAGCCAGATTGGAACGCAGCTTGTCCTTTCACATTGAGCTGCTGCATACAGTATCAGAGAGAGTAGCGTACCAGAGTTTCGTACAAAAAATGTTACACTGCCGGGGTAGACTGCACAACGTCTACTATTACCTCCTCCTCACTGTCCCGTGAGAATGTAGCCATGATTGTTCCCTACCAAAGTTCATCACAGACGCCATGACATCAGGGGAAATTACTTCTCTCTTCCCGTGATAGATGTTTGGAATGGTCTCCATTACTCTGTAAACAGCCCTACATAACAGACAACATCACAAATCACTGTTAGACACTCATTAGCATGAACTGCCACAAAGTACATCCAGAAATGTTTATCGACCAGATAGTCTCAGTCTGCGACTCTCTTCCTCCCACGCATGCAGAGGATTTGACTCATATAATATAATAATTACAACGATAACAGCCTCTTAAGGCCTCTACCACCCACACGTTCAGTTCAAGTTGGTTTCACTTTACCGTCACCTTGGGAATCCCAGCATTCGCTCTCACTGTTTAAACGAAAACAGAACGTTCGTCTCAGTCGTCTCCCAAGACCGAGTTTTACTGTGTTAGCATGTCGTTGATTTGAAACAAGCGATTTGTTATGCCACAATGCACAGTTGGAGTAGATGTCACTGAGTCATCACCCTCATTATAATTGAGTCATTCAGGTATTAGGTTGGTGGTAATGGGGGGGGGGGGGGTGGGGGGGAGAGGAGGGGGAGGGGGAAGAGGGGCGGGAGGGGGGAGTCGGGGAGAGAAGAAACGTAGAATATACGTTGTTTTAGAAGAACAAAGAGTTAGTTTTATTCCCCAATCCACCATCTATAAATGTCTTAATATTCGTTGTATTTCAACATATTTACATTAATTTTTTTTAAATAAAAAAAGAAATATTTTTATTATACATACTTTATGTTGGGAAAAAAGAAAATATGCAACAAAGAATGCATGGTAAGCAAAACCTGGCAATATTTTATAGTGAAATATATCGTAATCAATGGGTACGATTTTTAAAAAAAAATCAAATAGAAATGTGTAACTGCAGACAATTAAACATAACATATATAAATTCTCAGGAAGAATTTTGATGGCACAACTACATGCCAACAACAATAATCGTACGACTGTTACGTTTTGCCAAAATACTTTGCTTTATGTTAGCAAGGCATAGGCCTAATGTGTAATATCTCAGTAAGACAGGTAATCTGTCCATGACAATAAACGAAATCGCAATACAGGAAAAACAAAAACCACCTTTAGTATTAGCCTCCACACTGCTATGCATCCCTTCTGATAAAAAACAAAACAAAATAAAACAAAAATCACACCATCTAATGTTCGTAGCCAATTTGGAACGCAGCTGTCCTATCACAGTGAGCTGCTGCATACAGTTCATGAGAGTAGCCGTACCAGAGTTTCGTACATTACATTTTTACACTGCCAAGTAGTCATGCCACCACTACTACTAATACCTCCTCCTCTCTGTCCCGTGAGAATGTATCCAGGATTGATTACTAGCCAAGTTTCATCACAGACACCAAGAACATCAGGGGAAATTACTTCTCTCTTCCCAGTGATTGATGTTTTGGAATGGTCCTTCCTGACTCTGTAGTACCAGCCTCCAACATAACACTTCAACAACTTCAAACACTGTAAGACACACATTAGCAGGAACTGCCCCACAAAGTACAATCCAGAATGTTTATCGACCTAGATAGTGTCCGTCTGCGACTCTCTATCCTCCCACGCATGCAGAGGTTTTGACCTATGATATATATATATTACAAAACGGAAAAAAAGAAAAAAAAAAAAAAAAACAGCCCTCTGTGAAGGCCTCTAACACCCACACGATCAAGTTCAAGTTGGTTCACTTAACGTCCCCTCCTCCTGGATTCACCAAGCCTTTCGCTCTCACTGTAAAACGAAAACGAGGATCGTTCGATCAGGTCCGACTCCCAATGACCGAGTTTTTATGTGTGTCATGTGTTTGAATTTTGTACAAGCGTATGTGTGCCACGAATGCACGATTGGAGTAGTGTGTCTTCACCCTCATAATTAATGTGTCGATCCAGGTATTTGTGTGTTGTGGTACATGGGGGGGTGGGGGGGGGGACAGGAGGGTGGAGAGGGTCGGGGTGGGTGAGCGGGGAGAGAAGAACTTGTTTATACGTTTTTATAGAAGAAACAAAGAGATAGTTCCCCTACCACAGCTATGTTTGTCCATTATTAATCGTTGGTTTACAACATATAATTTACATTAATGTTTTTAAAATAAAAAAAGAATATTTTTTATACAAACGTTTTATTTGGAAACAAAGAAAAAGCAAACAAAGAATGCATGGTAAGCAAAACCTAGCCAATATTTATATTAGCGAAATATATTGTAATCTTTGGGTACGATATTAAAAAAAGTTGAAATATGTTAACTACGTCACACATACACAAACCAGCATATAAGTCTCTAAGGGAGATTTATGAATGGCACAAACTACGTCCAATAACCATATTACGTTTCGACTGTACTTTGCCGGAAATACATTGCTTGATGTGTACTAGGCATAGGCCTAGTGTTATTTATCTCAGTTAAGACAGGTAATCGTCCCTTGACAATAAAACGAAATCAGCAAACACAGGAAAAACTAAAACCTCTTTAGTTTAAGCTCCACACTGCTAGCATCCTTCTGATTAAAAAAAACAAACAAAAAAAACACCATCAAATGTTCGTAGCCAGATCAGAAACACAGCTTGTCCTTCGCATTGGATCATCTGCATACAGTATTCCTTGACAGTTTGCGTACCAGAGTTTTATCGTACATTACATTACACGACCAGTAGTCCTGCCACAGCGTCTCTTATTACCTCCTCCTCACTGTCCACGTGAGAATGGATCAGGATCTTACAAGCCAAAGTTCATCACAAACTCCAGTGTAACAACAGTGCAATTACTTCTCTCTCCAGTGATTGATTTTGGAATGGTCTTTTCCTGACTCTGAAGAAACCAGCCCCTACATACAGTTTCAACACCTTCAAATCACTGTTAGACACTCATCATCATGAACTGCCCACCAAAGTTCCAATCCCAGAATGTTTATCGACCTAGATAGTCTCAGTCTGCAACTCTCTTCTCCCCCCGCATGCAGAATGTTTTGACCTAGATATTATATATTACACACGATGAACAGCCTCCTTAAGGCCTCTAACACCCCCCACACGTTCAAGTTCAAGTTGGTTTCACTTTACTGTCTCCTGGGATTCACCAGCATACGCTCTCACTGTTAAACGAAAACGTAGGATCGTTCCGTTCAAGGCGTCTCCCCATGACCGATGTTTTTTATGTTATGCATGTGTTTGATTTGTACAAGCGTTTGTGTGCCACGAATGCACGAGCTGGGAGTGAGTGGTCCTTCACTCCGCCACCTCATTATTATTGTGTCATCAGGTATATGTGTTTGTGTGTGTGAGTGGGGGGGGGGGGGAGTGGGAAAAGAGGAGGGTAGAGGGGGACGAGGGGGCGGGGGGGAGGGGAGAAGAACGTTGTGTATACGTGTTTTAGAAGACAAATAGTTAGTATCCCCTATCCTCAAGCTATGTTCTGTCTTATAATTATTCGTTGTTTTCAACATATTTACATTAATGCCTTTTAAATACTAAAAAAACTTATTTTTTTATACATACGTTTAATTTTGGAAAAAAAAGAAACTATGCAAACCAGAATGCAAGGTAAGCAAAACCTAGCAATATTTTTATAGTGAAATTTATCTGTAATCTTTGGGTACGATCAAAAAAAAATCAAATGAAATGTGTAACTACAGACACCTTACACATAGCAGCATACAAATTCCAAAGAACAATTTTGAATGGCACAAACTACGAGCTCTACAACAATAATACTTCCAACTTACGTTTGCCGGAAATACTTTGCTTGATGTGTAACAGGCATAGTGTGTATTATCTTCATCAAGACAGGTAATCTGAACCTTTGACAATAAAACAAATTCAGCAAATACAAGAAAACTCAACCACCTTTAGTTTAGCCCCAACACTGCTAGCATCCAACTGAATAAAAAATTAAAACACAAAAAACACATGCATCTAATGTTCTGTAGCCAGATCGGAACCAGCTTTCCTTTCAACACGAGCTGCTGCATAACAGTTCAGTGAAGTTCGTACATTAAAATATTTTACACAGCAGTAAGACTGCACAGCGGTCCTACTATTACCTCGCTCCTCACTGTCCCGTGAGAAAGTAGCCAGGATCGTTTACTAGCCAAAGTTCATCACAGACTCCATGAACAACAGGGGAAATTACTTCACTCTTCCATTGATTGATGTTGGGGGGAATGGGGGGGGGCGTCCTGACCTCGTAGTAACAGCCCCAACATAACCGTCAACATCATCAATCACTGTTAGACACTCAATAAGCAGGAACTGCCGACAAAGTACAATCCAGAATGTTTAATCGACCTAGATATTGTCAGTCTGCGACTCTCTTCCTCCCACGCATGGCCAGATTTTGACCTAGATATAATAAATTACAACGATGAACAGCCACTAAGGCCTCAAACACTCCACACGACAAGTTCAAGTTGTATCACAATACCGTCTCCTGGGATAACCACGCATTCGCTCTCACTGTAAAAACGAAAACTAGTATCGTTCGTTTTCAATCGACCTCCCCATGACCGAGTTTTATTATGTGTGTGCAGTGTTGATTTTTGTACAAGCTATTGTGGAGCCACGAAAGCCCGAGTTGGAGAGAGAGGTCCTTCACCCCTTAATATTGTGTACATCAGGTTAATTTGTGTGAGTGTATGGGGGTGGGGGGGGGGGGGGGGGGGGGGAAGAGGAGGGGGGAAGGGTGGAAGAGGGGGCAGGGGGGGTGGGGAGTCGGGGAGAGAAGAACGTTAGTATACGTTGTTAAAGAAGAACAAATAGTTAGTTCCCCTAATCCACATGCTATGATTTGTCTTATTTTCGTTGATTTCACCAAAATTAAACATTCATGTTTTATTAATAATAAAAGAAATATATAATTTATACATACGGTTTATGTAGGTAAAAAAAAAAATAATGCAAACAAAGAATGCATGGAAAGCAAAACCTAGCAATATTTTATATAGTGAAATATAATTGATAATCTTTGGTAAGCTGATTTTAAAAAAAGTTAAAATATGTAACTAACACACACTTACACAAACCAGCAAATAAGTCCTAAGGAGAATTTTGAATGGCACAAACTATTGCGCAAAAACAATAATACGTTCGACAGTACGTTGCCAGAATACATTGCCTTGATGTGAAACTAGCAAGGGCCAAGAGGCTATTATCTCAGTAATACAGATAAACTATTCCCTTGACAATAAACGAAATCAGCAAATACAGAAAAACTAAAACCTCATTTAGATTACAGCCCACCCACACTGCAATCAACCTTCAGATTATAAAAAAAACAAACAAACAAAAAAACCAGCATCTAATGTTCGTAGCAGAAACAGAACACATCTGTCCCTTCACATGGATCTGCTGCAAACAGTAGCAGTGACAGTTGCGTACCAGAGTTTCGTACATTAAATGTTACACTGCCAGTAGTCTGCCACAGCGTCTAATATTTACTCCTCTCACTACCCGTGAGAATGAAGCCAGGATCGTATACTAGCCAAAGTTCAACACCGACTCCATGAACATCAGGGGCAATTTACTTCTCTCTCCATTGATTGAAAGTTTGGAAAGGTCATTCCTGCACTGTATTGACAGCCCTACATAACAGTTCAACAACTCAAATCACTGTTAGACACTCATTAGCAGGAACAGCCACACAGTACAAACCAGACAGATAATCAACTAGATAGTCTCAGTCTGCAACTCTCTTCCTCCCACGCATGCAGAGGTTTTGACCTAGGATATATATATTACAACGATGAACATTCCACTTATGGCCTTCTACACCCACACGTTCAGAGTTTCAATTTGGTTCACTTTACATGTCTCCTGGAATCCCCAAGCTTTCGCTCTCACTGTTTAACAAAACGAGATCGTTCGTTCAGTCGTCACCCCAATGACCGAGTTTTATGTGTAACATGTGGTTAGATTTGTAAAGCGTTTGTGTGCCACGAATGCACGAGCTGGAGTGAGTGTGTACTTCACCCTCCATTATTATTGTGACATCAGGTATATGTTTGTGTGTTGTGGGGGGGGGTGGGGGGGGAGAGGAGGTGGAGAGTGGGAAGAGGGCGGGGGGGGGGGGGTGAAGAACGTTGTGATATACGTTGTTTTAGATGAACAAAGAGTATAGTTCCCCTATCCTCATGCTTAATTAATCCTGTTCTTATTAATCGTTGTTTTTCAACAAATATACATTAATGCCTTTTAAATAATAAAAGAAAACATTTTTTTTATACATACTTTATGTTGGAAAAAAGAAAATAAGCAAACCAGGAATGCAACGTAAGCAAAACCTAGCAATATTTTTATAGTGAAATAAATATCGAAATCATTGTTAGCGTAATCTAAAAAAAATCAAATTTGAAATGTTGTAACTACAGACACTTACACAATCAGCATATAAATTCAAGGAACAATTTTGAATGGCAAAACTACGTGCCAACAACAAAAATACTTTCAAAACTGTACGTTGCCGAAAACTTTGCTTGATTTGTAACATGGCCTAGTGTGTATTATCCTCAGCAAGACAGGTAATCTGTCCTTGACAATAAACGAAATCACAAATACAAGAAAAACTAAACCACCTTTAAGTTTTAGCCTCCACACGCTAGCATCCTTCTCATTAAAAAACAAAACAAAATAAAAACCCAAAAAACACAGCAATCAAATGATCGTAGCCAGATCGGAACCCAGCTTCCTTCACATTTAGCTTCTGCATACAGTTCAGTGATAGTTTTCGTACATTAAATAGTTACACTGGCCAGTAGTCTGTCCACAGCGTCTACTAAACCTCCTCCTCACTGGTCCCGTGAGAATGTAGCCATGCTCTTACTAGCCAAAGTTCATCACAGAACTCCATGAACAACAGGGGAAAAAAACTTCTCTCTTCCAGTTATTGATGTTTTGGAATGGTCTTCCTGACTCTGTATAACAGCCCCTACATAACAGACAACATCTTCAAATCACTGTTAACGCTCATTAGCAGGAACTGCCGGACAAAGTACAATCCAGAATGTTTATCGAACCTAGATAGTCTCAGTCTGCGACCTCTTCCTCCCACGCAAGCAGAGGATTATATGACCCCTAGATATTGTATATTACAACGATGAACAGGCCACTTATGGGCCTCTAACACCCACACTTCAAGTTCAAGTTGGTCACTATTACCGTCTCCTGGATTCCACCAAGCTTTCGCACTCACTGTGTTGATAAAACGAGTATCGTTCGTTCATCGACTCCCCATGACGAGTTTTTTATGTGGTGTGCATGTGTTGATTTTGTATGAGCGTTTGTGTGCCACGAATGCACGAGTTGGAGTGAGTGTGTTCTCACCCTCATTATTATTGTGTCATCAGGTATTTGTGTGTGTGTGTATGGGGGGAGAGGGGGGGGGGGGGAGAGGGGGTGGGGGGGGGGGGGAAGAACGTTGTGTATACGTTGTTTTAGAAGAACAAAGTGTTAGTTCCCCTATCCACATGCTATGTTTGTCTTATTATTCGTTGTTTTCAACATATTTACATTAATGCCTTTTAAATAATAAAAGAAACATTTTTTTTATACATACGTTTATGTTGGAAAAAAAGAAAATATGCAAACAAAGAAATGCATGGTAAGCAAAACCTAGCAATATTTTTTTATAGTGAAATTATATCGTAATCTTTGGGTACGATTTAAAAAAAAAAAAAATCGAAATGTGTAACTACAGACACTTACCCATATTAGCATATAAATCCTAAGGAAAAATTTTGAATGGCACAATCTACGTGCCAACAACAATAATACGTTCGACTGTACGTTTGCTGGAATACTTTGCTTGATGTGTAACTAGGCATAGTGTGATTATCTCAGTAAGACAGGTAATCTGTCCTTGACAATAAACGAAATCAGCAAATACAGGAAAAACTAAAATCACCTTTAGTTTAGCCTCCCACACTGCTAGCATCCTTCTGATTAAAACATGGGTGAAACCACACGTCCGCAAAATCCGGATTTCGTATTGGTCGTTTGTCCGGAATCCGGACATCGGCGTTCGTTGTGGTCGATTTTCCTTTTTTGGGTAGTTTTCGGTTAAGCTGCGTTCTTGAACAACTCGCGCATGCGCCGTCCAAGTTGTTGCAAAACTTGTCTTCCGATTTGCGCCATTTTCACGATAGCCTACAGCGTGTTCACGTCGCTCGTCTTCACGTCGCAACGATCTTCTTCACGTCGGAACGATCCCGTAGACCTAGATCTAGTCTGAATCTGCTGCACTTCATTCTCTTCTTTGAGCACGATGCCGTTTGTGGCTGTGAATGAAGACACGTCGCTGATCGATGCTTCTGTCCCCAAAAAATGGTCTTGGCGGTGGCTGAACGAAAGAGGTCCGGACAATGATGGCGAATGAGAAAGGGCGACACATTTCTGACTTGGTGCCGCAAAACCACAGCTGCTGGCGTTGCCCGTGCATCGTCTGCTTGCAGGACATCTAAGTAGGTATAAGAGGACACATGCTTCAAAGACTTATGAGCTGTGTATACTACATTGGACATATGAATGTATAGACTTCCAGGATACCTTGCTTAAGATAAGATAATGTTGCTTATAGCCCAGCTGACCGCAAAGGGCCACTCAGGGCTGTCACCACGTTAAAATAAACTCACCAGTCATTAAAAAAAAAAAAAAAAATAAAAAAATAAAAAAAACTTTAATACACCTCTTTAAATGACATCGTCTAGAAACGTACCAGAAACTTCGTTAAAAATCTTTCTTCCGTAAATCTTAAATCAGATGAAAAATGTTAATCTCTCTCAAAAACTCAAGGATCACATCAGGCGGGACATCCTGAACAGGATCTTCATGGACTCCGCTGTAATGGATACCTTGCTTGAGCATCTGGGCTTGGACACTTTCTGCAAGGTTTTTGTGTTAATATGTGCTGTATGGACTCCTTCATGAATGTGATCGTGTGGGCTATAAAAATACTGTTCTTGGATATCTGCGTTGTAAAGATCATTTGAACACCTGTGGGTTTGTTGTTTTTTGGATAGTGGCTTTTTCAATTTTGTTACTGCTCAGTGTGAACATCAGGACACCTGCTGCTGCTGGATAATGCTGAATACATTCCTTGGACAAGTAATGCACCAGTCTGTAAATAAATTCTGCATAACATACAAAATTATGCTGGTTTAGTGATTTTTATTATTCTTTGATTCACAAGTTTTCTTTTCTTTTTCTTTTTTTTTTTTTTGGGGGGGGGGGGGGGGGGGGCAGCATAAGTTACTCTGGGACACAACATTAGTCTTATTTCACTTATAAAAACATGCTGAAAGTACCTCAAATGGTCTGATTTTAATAACGAAAATGTAAAAATGCCTCAGCTTCAGGGGGCTTTGCCCCCTGACCCCCGACAAGGGGGCTCTGCCCCTGACCCCGCCAGGGGGCCAGGAGGCCCCTGGACCCCCCTTTCAGGATTTTCAATTTTCCCAGGTTTCACCCATGTTAAAAAAACAAAACAAAATAAAACAAAAAAACAAAAAACAGCATCTAATGTTCGTAGCCAGATCGGAACGCAGCTGTCCTGTTACTGGGATTCACCAAGCTTTCGCTCTCACTGTGTTAAACGAAAACGAGGATCGTTCGTTCAGTCGTCTCCCATGACTGAGTTTTATGTGTGTGCATGTGTTGATTTTGTACAAGGCTTTGTGTGCCATGAATGCACGAGCTGGAGTGAGTGTGTCTTCACCCTCATTTTATTGTGTCATCAGGTATATGTGTTTGTGTGTAGGGGGGGGGGGGGGGGGGGGGGGAAGAGAGGGGGGAGGGGGGGGGGAAGAGGGGGCGGGGGGGGGGGGGAGGGAGAAGAACGTTGTGTATACGTTGTTTTAGAAGAACAAGAGTTAGTTCCCTATCCACATGCTATGTTTGTCTTATTATTCGTTGTTTTCAACATATTTACATTAATGCCTTTTAAATAATAAAAGAAACATTTTTTATACATACGTTTATGTTGGTAAAAAAGAAAATATGCAAACAAAGAATGCATGGTAAGCAAAACCTAGCAATATTTTTATAGTGAAATATATCGTAATCTTTGGGTACGATTTACCACATATCAGTATATAAATTCTAAGGAAGAATTTTGAATGGCACAAAACTACATGCCAACAACAATAATACGTTCGACTATACGTTTGCCGGAATACTTTGCTTGATGTGTAGCAAGGCATAGTGTGTATTATCTCAGTAAGACAGGTAATCTGTCCTTGACAATAAAACGAAATCGGCAAATACAGGAAAAACTGAAACCACCTTTAGTTTAGCCTCCCACACTGCTAGCATCCTTCTGATTAAAAAACAAACAAAATAAACAAAAACACAGCATCTAATGTTCGTAGCCAGATTGGAACGCAGCTGTCCTTTCACACGGGCTGCTGCATACAGTTCAGTGAGAGTAGCGTACCAGATTTTCGTACATTAAATGTTACACTGCCAGTAGTCTGCCACAGCGTCTACTATTACTCCTCCTCACTGTCCTGTGAGAATGTAGCCAGGATTGTTACTAGCCAAAGTTCATCACAGACTCCATGAACATCAGGGGAAATTACTTCTCTCTTCCAGTGATTGATGTTTGGAATGGTCTTCCTGACTCTGTAGTAACAGCCCCTACATAACAGTCAACATCTTCAAATCACTGTTAGACACTCATTAGCAGGAACTGCCCACAAAGTACAATCCAGAATGTTTATCGACCTAGATAGTCTCAGTCTGCGACTTTCTTCCTCCCACGCATGCAGAGGTTTTGACCTAGATATTATATATTACAACGATGAACAGGCCTCTTAAGGCCTCTAACACCCACACGTTCAAGTTCAAGTTGGTTCACTTTACCGTCTCCTGGGATTCACCAAGCTTTCGCTCTCACTGTTTAAACGAAAACGACGATCGTTCGTTCAGTCGTCTCCCCATGACTGAGTTTTATGTGTGTGCATGTGTTGATTTTGTACAAGCGTTTGTGTGCCACGAATGCACGAGTTGGAGTGAGTGTGTCTTCACCCTCATTATTATTGTGTCATCAGGTATTTGTGTGTGTGTGTATGGGGGGGGGGGGGGGGAGAGAGAGGAGGGGGGAGGGGGGAAGAGGGGGTGGGAGGGGGGGGAGAGGGGAGAGAAGAACGTTGTGTATACGTTGTTTTAGAAGAACAAAGAGTTAGTTTCCCTAAACCATGCTATGTTTGTCTTATTATTCGTTGTTTTCAACATATTTACATTAATGTTTTTTAAATAATAAAAGAAATATTTTTTTATACATACGTTTATGTTGGGAAAAAAGAAAATATGCAAACAAAGAATGCATGGAAGCAAACCTAGCAATATTTTTATAGTGAAATATATTGTAATCTTTGGATACGATTTAAAAAAAAGTTGAAATGTGTAACTACTAACACTTACACAAACCAGCATATAAGTCCTAAGGGATTTTTGAATGGCACAAACAATGATACGTTCGACTTTTACGTTTGCCGGAATACTTTGCTTGATGTGTAACTAGGCATAGTGTGTATTATCTCAGTAAGAAGGTAATCTGTCCTTGACAATAAACGAAATCAGCAAATACAGGAAAAACTAAAATCACCTTTAGTTTAAGCCTCCCACACTGCTAGCATCCTTCTGATTAAAACATGGGTGAAACCACACGTCCGGAAAATCCGGATTTCGTATTGGTCGTTTGTCCGGAATCCGGACATCGGCGTTCGTTGTGGTCGATTTTCCTTTTTTGGGTAGTTTTCGGTTAAGCTGCGTTCTTGAACAACTCGCGCATGCGCCGTCCAAGTTGTTGCAAAACTTGTCTTCCCATTTGCGCCATTTTCACGATAGCCTACAGCGTGTTCACGTCGCTCGTCTTCACGTCGCAACGATCTTCTTCACGTCGGAACGATCCGTAGATCTAGTCTGAAACTGCTGCACTTCATTCTCTTCTTTGAGCACGATGCCGTTTGTGGCTGTGAATGAAGACACGTCGCTGATCGATGCTTCTGTCCCCAACAAATGGTCTTGGCGATGGCTGGACGAAAGAGGTCCGGACAATGATGGCGAAATGAGAAAGGGCGACACATTTCTGACTTGGTGCCGCAAAACCACAGCTGCTGGCGTTGCCCGGTGCATCGTCTGCTTGCAGGACATCTAAGTAGGTATAAGAGGACACATGCTTCAAAGACTTATGAGCTGTGTATACTACATTGGACATATGAATGTATAGACTTCCAGGATACCTTGCTTAAGATAAGATAATGTTGCTTATAGCCCAGCTGACCGCAAAGGGCCACTCAGGGCTGTCACCACGTTAAAATAAACATCACCAGTCATTTAAAAAAAAATAAATAAATAAAAAAAATAAAAAAAACTTTAATACACCTATCGTCTAGAAACGTACCAGAAACTTCGTTTAAAAATCTTTCTTCCGTAAAATCTTAAATCAGATGAAAAATGTTAATCTCTCTCAAAAACTCAAGGATCACATCAGGCGGGACATCCCTGAACAGGATCTTCATGGACTCCGCTGTAATGGATACCTTGCTTGAGCATCTGGGCTTGGACACTTTCTGCAAGGTTTTGTGTTAATATGTGCTGTATGGACTCCTTCATGAATGTGATCGTGTGGGCTATATAAAAATACTGTTCTTGGATATCTGCGTTGTCTACAGTCTGGATGAAAACACCCATGACTAATTGCAACAGAAAATATTTTTTATGGAACAGAAAGAATATATTCGCCTGAACATATTCTGAAAGTTATAAGTTTTAGCATGCTCAAATAAAGTTGTAATTAATTGTTAATTATTTTGTCGATCGGCGATTTCACACTCATGACGCGAATTGCTCTCTGTCGGCAAACTTCCATTCCAGGCAGGAATTTCCCAGCCGCTGCAACGTGCGCGCTGACCTTGAGGCGTTATCAGTCGGTAAGTTTATTTATGTTTTGGGGCATTTCCGCCTTCATACAACCGTTTTGGGTTATCGCACAACTTTCCTTTTTAACGTAGCTAACTCCTGCAAGTCACACAGCATTTATTCAATTGTCATGCTTTGAACTTCAGGCTAAAATGTTGTGTTCAGCGTTCACCCAAAAAAATCGTCTGCTCCTCTGTCTCACGTCAGCTTGTTTAAAAAAAAAAAAAGAAAGCGCGAGGTGGGGTGAGGGGCGTAAGGTGTGGTGGAAGGGATGGGGGGAGAGGATGGGGGGGGGGGGGTCTGTATGAAGTGCAAAAGTATGCTCCTGTTGTATACTTTGTATACTTTCTTTTTGGCATCAAATTGTTTCACTTTTGCCAGCGCAAGGGGTCGGCACGATCTCCGGTAGAGTAATAGTATGGTCACAAAACATGTTAAAAGTCACAAAAATGCTTAACAGATTCGTTCTCCATAACAATAGCAACGGTGCTTTTGATGATATATAATATCATTTTAATGATCATTTATTGCTTGGAAACTATTATATTTTGCTTCCCCACCCCCTTCCCCTCCACAGCGGGATGATTTCCACCAAAATGTAATGTAAACATGGTTAAGTTTCAGAAATACATTGGGAAAAAATCAAGTTTATTTTTTCACCAAATCAAGATCAGTCATTTCGGAAATCTGTCGGATGGTTAGAGGATGAAAGGAAATCAGTTCAATTTGAGTATGTCATGCAATAATTAGAAGAAAAAATGCTAACAGAATTAAGCAGAAGTTTGTGATGTTCTGTTTGATCTTTTTTTTCAGATTGAAACATTATTCAAAGCTGTTCCTTGATGAGACACACTGGAAAAGTAACTTGGTGAGTGATTCTTAATTGTGTGGTGTCTGCGTGTGTGTGCGCAGCGCAAGCACACACATATGTGTGTATATGTGTCCATGGCGCGCATATGTGTGAATGTGTGCATGTACTCATCACACATGTATCTGTGTGCGCGCGCACACACACACACACACACACACCACACACACGCACACACATCACGCACACATAAGCAGGATGCATCTACACACACAGAGCTTGCATGTGCATGCATAAGCTCACAAACACAAACACACACACACACACACACACACACACACACACACACACACACACACACACACACAGGTGAATGAGAAAGACATAAGTCAGTAAAATAAATTTGATAAATCTCCCTGTCTTGTCATATTATTTCACACAATTAGAAACATCGAATGATTGATTATTTTAATATTGTGTATTTTTTGGTTTACTCATAGTGGACTGAACTTGGTTGATGCGTTGTACATCCATCCATTCATTTATTCATTTTCCAGTCATTTCTTCATTCATGGATTCAATCATTTTTATGTAAACAGTCATGTTGTACAAGAATGCTTCAGGGCAATATTACTTTCCATTGTTTCAGGTCATGGAGAACTGTGTCCTCTGTGGCCAGAATCTGGACTCTGGGGAGAAGACAGTGATCCCACAACAGCGAGGCAGAGACACCGTCAACAATGCCAGTGTACAGAGAGGCGATGGGATCTGCATTACTGAAGGTCAGGCAGTGCATGAACATTGTCGTCGTACCTACACTAACAAGCACAACATCAGCAGTTTCTTGAAGAAACAGCAAGCAGAAAGTGAAGTGAAACCCAGCCAAGCATTAAGATCAAAGAATAATGTCTTTGATTTTAGAAGATGCTGCCTATTTTGTGGCAGGGATGCAGAACTTGATGGAAAGACTGTGTGGCCTGTTAGAACATTGGACTTCCAAAAGTCCATCACGAAGAGCTGCTTGGAGCGTGCTGACGAATGGGCTGAAAAAGTGAAAGGTAGACTGGAGTTTGGATCTGATCTTCCAGCAGCTGATGCTGTGTACACCAGACATGCAGCACAAACTTCCGAACAAAGAGAAAAATACGCAAATCGTTCGCTCTGGAACCAGAACCCAAAAAGTAAATATGGAAGACCCAAAGATGAGGGCAGAGTTGCTGCCTTTCTTCAAGAAAATGATTCAGAACAGATCACCATCAATGACTGATTAGCATGATGGGTGAACTTACTGGTGGAAATCCATACTGTTTCAAAAAAATGAAGGAGGAACTGGTAAAACTATTTGGGGAAGAAATCATTATTGCTGAAGTTGATGGCAAACCAAATGTTGCCACATTCAGAAAAACTGCTTCATCAATTCTTCATGCATTCTACTCTGCACATGATACTGATGATGAGGAAGCACAGAAAGTAGCAGTCATTAAAGCAGCGCTGAGTCATCAAGAGTGACATAAAGGAGCATTCTGTTTCCAGAAAAACATACCCATCGCCAGATGATGTTGCATCTGTGTCAGCAAACGTGAACTTTTGTGCCAAAATCTCTCCAGTTACTGCTTGATTACAGTTTACAGTGGAAAGGATTGTGATCTTAGAATTGCATCCATTGGTCAAGCAATCATGCAAGCCGCGCGGCCACGCTTACTGATCACCCCACTGCAGATTGGACTGGGCGTACAGGTGCACCACAATTTTGAGTCACAATTTCTAGTGGATCTTCTTTATTCACTTGGATTCTGTTCGTCTTATAAAGAAGTAAGAACATATGAGCTTAGTGCAGCTGCAACTCAAGAACTGAAATTACCAACAGATGACAATCTTTCGTACAATTACATGACTGACAATGTGGACACACAATTCAGCAACTTGGTGGAATGAATACTTTCCATGGAATGGGTATGATTGCAGCAATCACACCAAGTGTACAAGACAGAGAAGCTGTACCAAGGAACACTGATGTTAAGCTGGAAGGGTTGTCAGAAAGGCAAGAGTTGACATACGGTATTATAAAGAAGAGACTATTGCATGTTGAACTTGAAGTTCGAAAAACTGAAACACTGTGTTCACATCTAATCCAACAAAAGAAATAGAAATCCTATGGAAAACGTCCTGGTTGCTTCTTCCACAAAGGCCATCTTGGTCAGGAGTGATGAAAACTGTACATGCTGGAGACTTTCCTGGACAGACATCTTTCTCTTTTTTTTGCCCTGATTGATCTCAATCCAGTGATAAAACATGTATTTATTCAACTTACTGTTCATTTGTGGTGAAGCAAAGCGTATATGGCAGAACACCCATCATTACATTTGACGAACCACTTTGGTGGAAAGCACTAGCTATCATCATGAGTGACCCTGAGACAAGTGAGCTGCGAAGCATTGTCCTCGGCTTGGCCCTTTCATATGGAGATGAGTTTTCTTGCCTGCATAGGACATTGATGGCAGGCACAGGTCTCCAGGAAGCCCTGTCTGTGATCTATGCTCCAAATGCAGTCAGTGCCATGCTGCAAGGAAAAGCTGTCACACGTGCTGTAAGGGGACATCTGTTGATGGACACAGCCCTAAATGCTCTGCTGGCATCTGACACTTTCCACGCACCTCTGCCACAACTTGAAGTCGGGAGAGGAGGGAGAGAGAGTCATGTGATGAAACCTGCAGTGTGCCACAGCTTACAACATGTTAGCACAGTCTTCGCCAGAGAGTGTGAGTGCCATGACACACAGGAAAAGTACCAAGCAGATCAGACATGTGAACTTGGGACTGAACAAAAACTGGTGCATGTGTCAATGGAAGATGTTCCCCAGGATGTCAAGGCTGCTGTCAAGTCTTCTCTCACAGAAAATGTTGATGCATTACTTGACAACACAGATCCTCATTTCTTGGAAGCGATTGAAACCTACAAAAAAAACTAATGGAAGGAGATCTGTCTTTAACGAGCTGGGAAACATTGAATCCATTTGAAACATCTCTAAAAAACTTGAAGCTCACAGATGACTTTGAACAGCAGAACGAGCGTACTGTGGTTACAGTACATGTCCATGATTGACATTCTGAAAACATTCATCAAGGCAGAAAGGACTGGAAACTGGCTTTTGCATCTGTCTACCGTCCAGGACATGCTTCCTTACCTAGCGGCAGCAGGACACAAATCTATACACCAAATCAGCTCACCTCTATCTCCAGATGATGAACAAACTTCCTGATACACACCCTGTTGTCTACAAGAGCTTCTCGATGGACATCACGTCGTTCGTAGGAGTAAGAGGTTATGGGCAGGCCTTTCTTCAGACTTTGCTATTGAGCAGGTTTTGATGCGCAGCATTAAGTCAGCTGGAGGCTTGACAGAGGAAAAGGGATGAGTGAATCGCAGCAGCAGCAACATGGCTTCTGTCTATGCCAGCATGTGCAGAAATCAATAGCGCCATGCAAGAAGTGACCTGCACTCTCCGCCTGTCAAGTGAGCAGCATAAAGAAATGGGCCAGCCAGAGTGGCAAAGGATGCACAGGACGTGATGACCTTCACGTCATTTTTGAATCAACACAGTCCATTTGCTGATGACCCCAGTCTGAGAAACGTCATTACTGGTGTTGTTGCAGAAGCATCAGTCAATGTGGACGGTACATAAGCAAATTGGACTCCACATACTGAAGACCATGGAGGGTCAAAAGCTTCAGATGCTTCACTGAAAAGGAAAGACAAGGCTGTGACAATGAATGTTAAAGCTCATCAGAATAGACGAGACTGCTGTGACCGTTGATCCTCAACTTCTTTTCAGCGCTTAGTTGCAGCTGCCAGTATACCTGTAAGAGGACAAGACAGAAGTTTTCAATTATGAACTTTGCAGCTTTCCATCATCATTGTTCGAGTCACCTGGTTTCTTACTGCAACCCAACAAAGCAGCCTTGCAAATGAACTGTGGGGAAAATGGTCAAGAACACTGAAAACCAGCCTCAGCAGACTTCCCCTCAGTTTGTTCTTGATGGAGGTTCTTTACTTCAGCGCATTCCCTGGCGACGTGGAACACATTTCGAGACATCATTGAAACATATGTTGCTTTATAAAAGGCAAGTATCCAAATGCAAACTGTCGTATTTGATGGATACATATCAGGACCAAGCACCAAGGACATCACCATCTCAAGCGTGGGAAAGGGATGAAAGGGCAGGCTGTGCACTTTGCATTAGATATGATGCTCCAGTTCTCCAAGGAACAGTTCCTTTGTAATGTAGAGAACAAACAGCGCTTCATCTACGCCCTTGGGTCAGCTTGGAATCATTCTGCACTGTGATACATGCCAAGAGTGATGCAGACCTCACAAAGTCCTGACTGCAACAAGTGTGCACGCCACAGGTGACTGCTGTCATAGGAGAGGACACTGACATTCTGGTGTTGTTGGCATATCATGCCGATTCAAATGATCATGACATTTTCTTTTTTCTGATAAACATGGAGGGAAAAGTAGGGTGCTGGAACATCAAGCACTTGATCCATGAGCTTGGAGAAAATCGACATTTGCTGCTTTCTCTCATTTTCTTACAGGTTGTGATACGACCTCCAGGCCATTTGGAATTGGGAAAGGAACAGCACTGCAGAAACTGTTGAAAATACGTTGAATTAGAAGTCTGGCTGATGCCTTCCTTCAACAAAGGACCCAGGAGGACGGTTGTAGAAATAGGTGAGAAGGCATTAGTGCTTCTCTACAATGGCTGTTGCCGGTGAGACTCTCACTCTCAATCACTTGCGACACCGGCTGTTCTGCATGAAAGTGGCAACTGGTACAACTAACATTCAGGTGCATTCACTGCCACCAACTTCAGCTTGCGGCCAGGTTTCACAGTCAAAGGGTTGTACCTTCAGGTTCAGCAATGGATGGACGGGGACACTGTGCTGAAACCAGCTGAATGGGGCTGGCAGATTGAGAAGGACTATATGTACCCGAATGACTGATTTGCCAGCAGCACGGCTAAGCTCCTGAAGGTCATTCGGTGCACCTGTAAAGAAAACTGTGACAGTAAGCGGTGCAGCTGCAAAAAACATGGTCTTCTGTGTTCTCCTGGGTGTGGTGAATGCCATGGTGTCAGCTGTTTCAATTCCCCGCTGTGTGCTTTGACTAGACAGTGATGCAGACAACTGAGGTATGCTGTGTCTATATATAGAACATTATTGAATACTATTGTTTTGCCTATTTCAGACATTTCTGACATTATATTGCCAAATCTGGTTCCTACGCATTTATTCCAAGTTCTCTTTCAAGACATTGTTTCGCAGCTTCAAATAAGTTGCTACATGATGAGTTTTCTATGCACAGATGACAATTTTCCATTTTGGGCCTATGACGTCACTAATGCTCATATTACATAATTATTATGGTCGCTTAGAACATTATAACTTGCTGTGATGGTGATGTGGGTTATAGTGATTAAGTTATGCAAACAAACTTTCTGTTGCAATTTGTCCTAGGTGAAGGTATTTATTTTCACCCAGTCAGTAGCTAATAGGGCCTAGTGTGTATTATTCAGTAGACAGGTAATCTGTCCTTGACAATAAAACGAAATCAGCAAATACAGGAAAAACTAAAACCTCCTTTGTTTAGCCTCCCACACTGCTAGCATCCTTCTGAAACAAACAAACAAAAAAAAAAAGCAGCATCTAATGTTCGTAGCCAGATCAGAACACAGCTGTTCTTTCACATGGAGCTGCTGCATACAGTTCTGTGACAGTTGCGTACCAGAGTTTCGTACATTAAATGTTATTCGTTGTTTTCAACATATTTACATTAATGCCTTTTAAATAATAAAGAAACATTTTTTCATACATTACGTTTATGTTGGAAAAAAAGAAAATATGAAAACCTAGCATATTTTTATAGTGAAATATATCGTAATCTTTGGGTACAATTAAAAAAAATTCAAATTGAAATGTGTAACTGCAGACATTTACTCATATCGCTTATAAAATCTACCGAAGAATTTTGAGTGGCACATACTATGTGCCAACAACAATAATAATACGTTCGACTGTACGTTTGCCGGAATACTTTGCTTGATGTGAAACTATGCTAGTGTGTATTATCACAGTAAGACAGGTAATCTGTCCTTGACAATAAAACGAAATCAGGAAAAACTAAAACCACCTTTAGTTCAGCTCCACACTGCTAGCATCCTTCTGATTAAAAACACACACACACACACACACACACACAACACACACACACACACACACACACACACACACAGCATCTAATGTTCGAAGCACGAGTTGGAGTGAGTGTGTCTTCACCCTCATTATTATTGTGTCATCAGGTATTTGTGTGTGTGTGTATGGGGGGGGGGGGGGGAGAGGAGGGGGGAGGGGGGAAGAGGGGGCGGGAGGGGGGGGGGGGAGCGGGGAGAGAAGAACGTTGTGTATACGTTGTTTTAGAAGAACAAAGAGTTAGTTCCCCTATCCACATTGCTATGTTTGTCTTATTATTCGTTGTTTTCAACATATTTACATTAATGTTTTTTAAATAATAAAAGAAATATTTTTTATACATACGTTTATTTTGGGAAAAAGAAAATATGCAAACAAAGAATGCATGGTAAGCAAACCTAGCAATATTTTTATAGTGAAATATATTGTAATCTTTGGATACGATTTAAAAAAAAGTTGAAATGTGTAACTACTAACACTTGCACAAAAACTGTCCTTAAGGGCCTCAGGCCAATAGGACGTTAATCTCACCATCAAAAAACTTGCACAAACCAGCATATAAGTCCTAAGGGAGATTTTTGAATGGCACAAACTACGTGCCAATAACAATGATACGTTCGACTGTACGTTTGCCGGAATACTTTGCTTGATGTGTAACTAGGCATAATAGGGCCTAGTGTGTATTATCTCGGTAAGACAGGTAATCTGTCCTTGACAATAAAACGAAATCAGCAAATACAGGAAAAACTAAAACCTCCTTTAGTTTAGCCTCCCACACTGCTAGCATCCTTCTGATTAAAAACAAACAAACAAACAAAAAAAAAACCAGCATCTAATGTTCGTAGCCAGATCAGAACACAGCTGTTCTTTCACATGGAGCTGCTGCATACAGTTCTGTGACAGTTGCGTACCAGAGTTTCGTACATTAAATGTTACACTGCCAGTAGTCTGCCACAGCGTCTATTATTACCTCCTCCTCACTGTCCGTGAGAATGTAGCCCCGGATCGTTACTAGCCAAAGTTCATCACAGACTCCATGAACATCAGGGGAAATTACTTCTCTCTTCCAGTGATTGATGTTTGGAATGGTCTCCTGACTCTGTAGTAACAGCCCCTACATAACAGTCAACATCTTCAAATCACTGTTAAAGGCCGTTCTTAACCAAGCCAACACATGCTTGAGCAACAGTGTTCGACAACACTTCAAACTGTTACGCATCTTAACCCCGCTAACATGTGTGGGGCAACACGGTTTTGAGCGCTCTGCTAAAACACTTCCACAACTGTTTCGGGGGTTTGCAGCTTGTGCTCTGGCAACTTTGGTGTTGCTGCGTGTTCATTGGTCAATAAATTTAGCAGCGATCGCTCGCCTGAAACCAAATCATGGCGGACATTACGAACATCGACACCGACTCCGCAACCACGAGCGCCTTCATCGACCTTTGGGGCCAGTTTCCCTGCTTGTGGGATGTAAAAGATCCCACATACAGAAACAAAATTTCAGGCATGCTGCCTTGAAGAAGATCAGCGACACGTTTGGCCAAGGCTGGACTATGGTAAGTGTGTAGTGCCTGCAAGTGCAACTGTTATCTTCTTCCAGATCCGTCGTAACATCACTGCCACTCGCTAAAACTAGAAACGAGAAGCAGTTTTTCACAGTTGAAAGGCGTAGGCGTCAAAAAAAATTTAGTATTTCGATGTTGCAAAGTTTGAC
>JAFLJL010002677.1:30389-55121 GCA_018398815.1 Conus ventricosus
TACTTCTCACTCCATCGTGACACGTGAAATGTACATGCAAACGGTTATTATTCCTCCTCTCAGCGCCGTGAGAAGTTGCAGGATCGTTACTAGCCAGTTCTCACAGACTCATGAACATCAGGGGAAATTACTTCTCTCTTCCAGTGATTGATGTTTGGAATGGTCTTCCTGACTCTGTAGTAACAGCCCTACATAACAGTCAACATCTTCAAATCACTGTTAGACACTCATTAGCAGGAACTGCCGACAAAGTACAATCCAGAATGTTTATCGACCTGGATAGTGTCAGTCTGCGACTCTCTTCCTCCCACGCATGCAGAGGTTTTGACCTAGATATTATATATTACAACGATGTACAGGCCTCTTAAGGCCTCTAACACCCACACGTTCAAGTTCAAGTTGGTTCACTTTACTGTCTCCTGGGATTCACCAAGCTTTCGCTCTCACTGTTAAACGAAAACGAGGATCGTTCGTTCAGTCGTCTCCCCATGACCGAGTTTTATGTGTATGCATGTGTTGATTTGTACAAGCGTTTGTGTGCCACGAATGCACGAGCTGGAGTGAGTGTGTCTTCACCCTCATTATTATTGTGTCATCAGGTATATGTGTTTGTGTTGTGGGGGGGGGGGGGGGGGGGGGGGGAGGGGGGAGGGGAAAGAGGGGGAGAGGGGGGGAAGAGGGGGCGGGGGCGGGGGAGAAGAACGTTGTGTATACGTTGTTTTAGAAGAACAAAGAGTTAGTTCCCCTATCCTCATGCTATGTCTGTCTTATTATTCGTTGTTTTCAACATATTTACATTAATGCCTTTTAAATAATAAAAGAAACATTTTTTATACATACGTTTATGTTGGAAAAAAAGAAAATATGCAAACAAGGAATGCATGGTAAGCAAAACCTAGCAATATTTTTATAGTGAAATATATCGTAATCTTTGGGTACGATTTAAAAAAAAATCAAATCGAAATGTGTAACTACAGACACTTACACATATCAGCATATAAATTCTAAGGAAGAATTTTGAATGGCACAAACTACGTGCCAACAACAATAATACGTTCAACTGTACGTTTGCCGGAATACTTTGCTTGATGTGTAACTAGGCATAGTGTGTATTATCTCAGCAAGACAGGTAATCTGTCCTTGACAATAAAACGAAATCAGCAAATACAAGAAAAACTAAAACCACCTTTAGTTTAGCCTCCAACACTGCTAGCATCCTTCTGATTAAAAAACAAAACAAAATAAAACACAAAAACACAGCATCTAATGTTCGTAGCCAGATGGGAACCCAGCTTTCCTTTCACACGGAGCTGCTGCATACAGTTCAGTGAGAGTTTCGTACATTAAATATGTTACACTGCCAGTAGTCTGCCACAGCGTCTACTATTACCTCCTCCTCCTCACTGTCCCGTGAGAATGTAGCCAGGATCGTTACTAGCCAAAGTTCATCACAGACTCCATGAACAACAGGGGAAATTACTTCTCTCTTCCAGTGATTGATGTTTGGAATGGTCTTCCTGACTCTGTAGTAACAGCCCCTACATAACAGTCAACATCTTCAAATCACTGTTAGACACTCATTAGCAGGAACTGCCGACAAAGTACAATCCAGAATGTTTATCGACCTAGATAGTGTCAGTCTGCGACTCTCTTCCTCCCACGCATGCAGAGGTTTTGACCTAGATATTATATATTACAACGATGAACAGGCCTCTTATGGCCTCTAACACCCACACGTTCAAGTTCAAGTTGGTTCACTTTACCGTCTCCTGGGATTCACCAAGCTTTCGCTCTCACTGTTGTTGATAAAGCGAGGATCGTTCGTTCAGTCGTCTCCCCATGACGAGTTTTATGTGTGTGCATGTGTTGATTTTGTACGAGCGTTTGTGTGCCACGAATGCGCGAGTTGGAGTGAGTGTGTCTTCACCCTCATTATTATTGTGTCATCAGGTATTTGTGTGTGTGTGTATGGGGGGAGAGAGGGGGGGGAAGAGGGGGTGGGGGGGGGGGGGGGGGAGAAGAACGTTGTGTATACGTTGTTTTAGAAGAACAAAGTGTTAGTTCCCCTATCCACATGCTATGTTTGTCTTATTATTCGTTGTTTTCAACATATTTACATTAATGCCTTTTAAATAATAAAAGAAACATTTTTTTATACATACGTTTATGTTGGAAAAAAAGAAAATATGCAAACAAAGAATGCATGGTAAGCAAAACCTAGCAATATTTTTATAGTGAAATATATTGTAATCTTTGGGTACGATTTAAAAAAAAATTTAAATCGAAATGTGTAACTGCAGGCACCCAGGTGGCAGATGGGTGTTGGGCGGCACAGATTTCCTTCCTCGCACTACGAGTGACGACGGACTAGCCTGTGTCGCCGGGGGACGGCTCTCGAGGCGGCGTGACACTTGGCGAACTACCCAGTGGCCTGCACATCCTAGCAGGGCTCTCCCTTTGTGGGGGGGAGGGTGGGTACGTTCCTCATTGGGCGCAGAGTGGGCATGGACCTATACGTGCAGCGGCTCGGCGACTTGTGCCTCGTACGTCTCCTGAGTCGGCCTCACGCGGCACAGGACCGTCGCCACTCAGCATGAAGACGGCCGCCCGGTTGGTGGCATCCGGCATTCCTGCTGGTCGGTGGCAGAGACCAGCAGAAGGCACCCAGGTGGCAGATGGGTTAGGGCGGCACAGATTTCCTTCCTCGCACTACGAGTGACGACGGGACTAGCCTGTGTCGCCGGGGACGGCTCTCGAGGCGGCGTGACACTTGGCGAGGAGGCGCTGCCACTCTGCGAACTACCCAGTGGCCTGCCCATCCTAGCAGGGCTCTCCCTTTGGGGGGGGGGGTGGAAATTGTACCTCATTGGGCGCAGAGTGGGCATGACCTACGTGCAGCGGCTCGGCGACTTGTGCCTCGTACGTCTCCCGAGTCGGCCTCACGCGGCACAGGACCGTCGCCACTCAGCACGAAGACGGCCGCCCGGTGGCCCTGACGATGGCCTTGGAAACAACTGCAGCTGAACTATCTTCAGACGACCGCTTCGCGGTCCCAATGACTACTTATCTAAAGCAGAAATACATGTCCCAATATGTCCTGTTTGTACAGGCTGGAGGACGTTAAACAGAATCATCGGTAACAGACACTTACCCATATTAGCAATATAAATCCTAAGGAAAAATTTGAATGGCGCAATCTACATGCCAACAACAATAGTACGTTCGACTGTACGTTTGCTGGAATACTTTGCTTGATGTGTAACTAGGCATAGTGTGTATTATCTCAGTAAGACAGGTAATCTGTCCTTGACAATAAAACGAAATCAGCAAATACAGGAAAAACTAAAATCGCCTTTAGTTTAGCCTCCCACACTGCTAGCATCCTTTTGATTAAAAAAACAAAACAAAATAAAACAAAAAAACAAAAAACAGCATCTAATGTTCGTAGCCAGATCGGAACGCAGCTGTCCTTTCACACCTGCATACAGTTCAGTGAGAGTTGCGTACCAGAGTTTCGTACATTAAATGTTACACTGCCAGTAGTCTGCCACAGCGTCTACTATTACCTCCTCCTCACTGTCCCGTGAGAATGTAGCCATGATCGTTACTAGCCAAAGTTCATCACAGACTCCATGAACATCAGGGGAAATTACTTTCTCTCTTTCAGTGATTGATGTTTGGAATGGTCTTCCTGACTCTGTAGTAACAGCCCCCACATAACAGTCAACATCTTCAAATCACTGTTAGACACTCATTAGCAGGAACTGCCCACAAAGTACAATCCAGAATGTTTATCGACCTAGATAGTCTCAGTCTTTGACTCTCTTCCTCCACGCATGCAGAGTTTTTGACCTAGATATTATATATTACAACGATGAACAGGCCTCTTATGGCCTCTAACACCCACACGTTCAAGTTCAAGTTGGTTCACTTTACCGTCTCCTGGGATTCACCAAGCTTTCGCTCTCACTGTTAAACGAAAACGACGATCGTTCGTTCAGTCGTCTCCCCATGACCGAGTTTTATGTGTGTGCATGTGTTGATTTTGTACAAGCGTTTGTGTGCCACGAATGCACGAGTTGGAGTGAGTGTGTCTTCACCCTCATTATTATTGTGTCATCAGGTATTTGTGTGTGTGTGTTGGGGGGGGGGGGGGGGGGGAGGAGGGGGGGGGGGAAAGGGGGCGGGAGGGGGAGGGAGCGGGGAGAGAAGAACGTTGTGTATACGTTGTTTTAGAAGAACAAAGAGTTAGTTCCCCTATCCACATGCTATGTTTGTCTTATTATTCGTTCTTTTCAACATATTTACATTAATGTTTTTTAAATAATAAAAGAAATATTTTTTATACATACGTTTATGTTGGGAAAAAAGAAAATATGCAAACAAAGAATGCATGGTAAGCAAAACCTAGCAATATTTTTATAGTGAAATATATTGTAATCTTTGGGTACGATTTTTAAAAAAGTTAAAATATGTAACTACTGACACTTCCACAAACCAGCATTTAAGTCCTAAGGGAGATTTTTGAATGGCACAAACTACGTGCCAACAGAGCATACTACATTACCGAGATACGACACTGCCTCTTACAGCCTACAAGTCCGTTCAGTCGATTATCTCCCTTAGTCGGCGCGGGCTGCAGGCTCGCGGCTGCTATGTGAAAACGTTGCCGTGATGAAAACAACGACGCCCGTCGGGCCGCATTTGTTGTCATAACTTTACCTTGAACTGCTTCAGCAGTTTGTGACGACAGATTCAAATGCCTCTACACATTTTTTGGCCCTCCTTGTGTTTGTGTGCGTGTGCATGTAGGTGCGTGTGTGCACTGCATGTGTGCATGCATACGCATGTATTTTTATGTATGTATAGTGTGTGTGTGTGTGTGTGTGTGTGTGTGCATGACTGTGGTAAGATGGGTGAAGGTGGGGTGGGGAGAGAGAGAGAGAGAGTTTGTGGCTTGTTCTAAATTTTAAAAAAAGACCATTTATTTGTCTCCAAATCAAACTTTTAATTGTGTTGTGTCAGTTTATAACAACGTCCAACAATGGCATAATGAAAGGGGTGGAGGTGGGGGGTGGGGGGGTAATGCAGTCCGTCTCATCCCACAAAACATAGAAAAAAGTTCTGCCATCAATACAAGATGGATTAAAACAAAACTGGTTGCATTTTCCAAACAGTCTGCAAAAATTTGCAAAAAATGTCTTCTTTAAAATACGAGCAAAGAAGAAGCACACAATTTCAAATACACACATCAACCTCAAAATAGACATTGCGACGAGATAGGCCTAGACATGAAACGGTCATTGATACATGTAGGTTTACACACGAGTATGCTGGGGGTGGAGGGGGGTTAGTAATGGTTTTCTCTCTCTCCTCTCTCTCTCTCTCTCCTCTATCTCTCTCTCTCTCTCTCTCTCTCTCTCTCTCTCTCACACACACACACACACACACACACACACACACACACTGACTGAAACCAATTTATTGTCAGATTAACTCAAGGTTGTACACACACAAGCCATGCAACTGCACGCAGAGAGAGAGAGAGAGAGAGAGACAGAGAAGAGAGAGAGACAGAGAGAGAGACAGAGAGAGAGACAGAGAGAGATTCGGTGATGAAACACGTGTGTCGGCACTGTCATTATCAACATAAACATCACTGGCCATGTGAGGGCACGGTATGCGTGGTCTGGTTTTCCCCGCTGCCTAGTTGTTTAGCTAACGGGACTGTAAATAAGCCAGTAGGCTTAATGATTTCTAGAAGAAACAAGGTATGCGCATTGCTCTTTCCTTACATATATATATAAAAACTGTTAAAAATCTGCCCATGTGGCTTCATAGTCATACTATAAACTTGATCTAGACTAGACTCAAGTTGCACCAGATGCATAGTCCCACACCGTATACGGTATTGCTTACGTGGTTTACTCTGCCAATAATTAATAAAATGCAATAAAGTTTGTACATGCCTTTCTTCATCCTTTGGAAAACGAAAAAATGCCAGCCCTTCACAATCGATTTTGTTGCGAGCGTTTGAACAACCGATAGCGCTGCAGGCTTCGCCTCCTTGCTTCTTGCGCGTCGCTATGTTGGAGCTGAGTTTACACGTGCTGACTAAGGGCCGTAACCTAGTCCGCGGTCTTACGGAAAACCCCCAAGTGTCGTATCTCGGTAATGTAGTATGCTCTGGTGCCAATAACAATGATACGTTCGACTGTACGTTTGCCGAATACTTTGCTTGATGTGTAACTAGGCATATAGTCTACAGTCTGGATGAAACACCCATGACTAATTGCAATAGAAAATATTTTTTATGGAACAGAAAGAATATATTCGCCTGAACATATTCTGAAAGTTATAAGTTTTAGCATGCTCAAATAAAGTTTTAAATAAGACCGTATGGCGAAAGCTTGGCTGTGTCTGGAGTGGCACTCTCTTCATCTGTCCGTGGGCATGGGTGGTTGGGTCTGTGGGGTGTGCTCGGCAGCTGGAGGGTGGTGTTTCTCGCCGGTGGGCTCTGCAGTCATGAAATACGGGCTGGTACACCCATGGGGGATGCTATTTTAAGGCTGTTATGAGTTGCATCCTGCAGTCTGATTTACCTCTGTTCAGGAGCAGTTATGTCCCTTGATATCTTAATGGAGTGTCCTGCGCGTGCCTGTACCCATCTTCAACACAGCGCAGGCCTCCAAGGGTGGTACAGGGCTGCTCTAAAGGCAGGTGAAGACAGTGCTTCTCTGGGTCCTCCCCAGCACCTTCGGGTTTTCTTTTTCTTCTTTGCCTTAACTAGGGTGACCTGGAGAAAGGTCAGTGACGGTGAGGAAAGACCCACTGACCACAGGAAAGTCCTGTTGACAGTGGAAAGACTACAACTTTGGATTCTCTCTTGAGGGCACATAAGACCGTATGGCGAAAGCTTGGCTGTGTCTGGAGTGGCACTCTCTTCATCTGTCCGTGGGCATGGGTGGTTGGGTCTGTGGGTGTGCTCGGCAGCTGGAGGGTGTGTTTCTCGCCGGTGGGCTCTGCAGTCATGAAATACGGGCTGGTACACCCATGGGGGATGCTATTTTAAGGCTGTTATGAGTTGCATCCTGCAGTCTGATTTACCTCTGTTCAGGAGCAGTTATGTCCCTTGATATCTTAATGGAGTGTCCTGCGCGTGCCTGTACCCATCTTCAACACAGCGCAGGCCTCCAAGGTGGTACAGGGCTGCTCTAAAGGCAGGTGAAGACAGTGCTTCTCTGGGTCCTCCCCAGCACCTTCGGGTGTTTCTTTTTCTTCTGAAAGTTATAAGTTTTAGCATGCTCAAATAAAGTTGTAATTAATTTTTAATTATTTTGTCGATCGGCGATTTCACACTCATGACGCGAATTGCTCTCTGTCGGCAAACTTCCATTCCAGGCAGGAATTTCCAGCCGCTGCAACCGTGCGCGCTGACCTTGAGGCGTTATCAGTCGGTAAGTTTATTTATGTTTTGGGGCATTTCCGCCTTCATACAACCGTTTTGGGTTATCGCACAACTTTCCTTTTTAACGTAGCTAACTCCTGCAAGTCACACAGCATTTATTCAATTTGTCAGCTTTGAACTTCAGGCTGAAATGTTGTGTTCAGCGTTCACCCAAAAAAATCGTCTGCTCCTCTGTCTCACGTCAGCTTGTTTAAAAAAAAAAAAAAAGCGCGAGGTGGGTGGGGGGCGTAAGGAGTGGTGGAAGGGGTGTGGGGAGAATGGGGGGTCTGTATGAAGTGCAAAAGTAAGCTCCTGTTGTATACTTTTAATTACTTTCTTTTTGGCATCAAATTGTTTCATTTTTGCCAGCGCAAGGGTCGGCACGATCTCCGGTAGAGTAATAGTATGGTTCACAAAACATGTAAAAGTCCACAAAAATTTTAAACCCAGATTCGTTTCCATAACAATAGCAACGGTGCTTTTGATGATAATAATATCATTTAATGATCATTATTGCTTGGAAACTATTATATTTTGTTTTCCCCTCCCACAACGGGACTGATTTCCACCAAAATGTAATGTAAACATGGTTAAGTTCGAAATACATTGGGAAAAATCAAGTTTATTTTTTCACCAAATCAAATCATCATTTCGGAAAATCTGTCGGATGGTTAGAGGATGAAAGGAAATCAGTTCAATTTGAGTATGTCATGCAATAATTAGAAGAAAAAATGCTAACAGAATTAAGCAGAAGTTTGTGATGTTCTGTTTGATCTTTTTTTTTCAGATTGAAACATTATTCAAAGCTGTTCCTTGATGAGACACACGGGAAAAGTAACTTGGTGAGTGATTCTTAATTGTGTGGTGTCTGCGTGTGTGTGCGCACGCGCAAGCACACACATATGTGTGTATATGTGTCCATGGCGCGCATATGTGTGAATGTGTGCATGTACCATCACACATGTATCTGTGTGTGCGCGCGCACACACACACACACACACACACACACACACACACACACACACACACACACACACACACACACACACACACACCCCATCACGCACACATAAGCAGGATGCATCAACACACACAGAGCTTGCATGTGCATCAATACGCTCACAAACACAAACACACACACACACACACACACACACACACACACACACACACACACACACACAGAGGTGAATGAGAAAGACATAAGTCAGTAAAATAAATTGATAAATCTCCCTGTCTTGTCAAAAATATTTCACACAATTAAGAAACATCGAAAGATTGATATTTTAATAGTGTGTATTTTTTGGTTTACTCATAGTGGACTGACTTGGTTGATGCGTTGTACATCCATCCATTCATTTATTCATTTTCCAGTCATTTCTTCATTCATGGATTCAATCATTTTATGTAAACAGTCATGTTGACAAGAATGCTTCAGGGCAATATTACTTTCCATTGTTTCAGGTCATGGAGAACTGTGTCTTGTGGCCAGAATCGGGACTCTGGGGGAAGACAGTGATCCAAAACCCAGCGAGGCAAGACACCATCAACAATGCCAGTGTACAAGAGGCATGGATCTGATTACTGAAGGTCAGGCAGTGCATGAACATTGTCGTCGTACCTAACTAACAAGCAAAACACAGCAGTTTCTTGAAGAAACAGCAAGCACAAGTGAAGTGAAACCCAGCCAAGCATTAAGATCAAAGAATAATGTCTTTGATTTAGAGATGCTGCCTATTTTGTGGCAGGGATGCAGAACTTGATGGAAAGACTGTGGGCCTGTTAGAACATTGGACTTCCAAAAGTCATCACGAAGAGCTGCTTGGAGCGTGCTGACGAATGGGCTGAAAAAGTGAAGTAGACGGGAGTTTGGATCTGATCTTCCAGCAGCTGATGCGTGTACCACCAGACATGCAGCACAAACTTCCGAACAAAAGAGAAAAATACCAAATCGTTCGCTCTGGAACCAGAACCCAAAAAGTAAAATATGGAAGAACCCAAAGATGAGGGCAGAGTTGAGCATTCAGAAAAGTTGCTGCCTTTCTTCAAGAAAATGATTCAGAACAATCACCATCAATGACCTGATTAGCATGAATGGGTGAACTTACTGTGGAAACCCATACTGTTTCAAAAAATGAAGGAGGAACTGGTAAAACTATTTGGGGAAGAAACATTATTGCTGAGTTGATGGCAAACCAAATGTTGCCACATTCAGAAAAACTGCTTCATCAATTCTCATGCATTCTACTCTGCACCTGATACTGATGATGAGGAAGCACAGAAAGTAGCAGTCATTAAAGCAGCCGCTGAGCTCATCAAGAGTGACATAAAGAGCATTCCTGTTTCCAGAAAAACATAACCATCGCCAATGATGTTGCATCGTGTCAGCAAACGTGAACTTTTGTGCCAAAATCTCTCCAGTTACTGCTTGATACAGTTTACAGTGGAAAGGATTGTGATCTTAGAATTGCATCCATTGGTCAAGCAATCATGCAAGCCGCGCGGCCACGCTTACTGATCACCCCACTGCAGATTGGACTGGGCGTACAGTGCACCACAATTTTGAGTCACAATTTCTAGTGGATCTTCTTTATTCACTTGGATTTGTTCGTCTTATAAAGAAGTAAGAACATATGAGCTTAGTGCAGCTGCAACTAAAGAACTGAAATTACCAACAGATGACAATCATTTCGTACAATACATGACTGACAATGTGGACCACAATTCAGCAACCTTGGGGGAAATGAATACTTTCCATGGAATGGGTATGATTGCAGCAATCACACCAAGTGTACAAGACAGAGAAGCTGTACCAAGGAACACTGATGTTAAGCTGGAAGAGGTTGTCAGAAAGGCAAGAGTTGACATACGGTATTATAAAGAAGAGACTATTGGCATGTTTTAACTTGAAGTTCGAAAACTGAACACTGTGTTCACATCTAATCCAACAAAAGAAATAGAAATCCTATGGAAAACGTCCTGGTTGCTTCTTTCCCCAAAGGCCATCTTGGTCAGGAGTGATGCAAACTGTACATGCTGGAGACTTTCCTGGACAGACATCTTTCTTTTTTTTTTGCCCCTGATTGATCTCAATCCCAGTGAAAAACATGTATTTATTCAACGTTACTGTTCATTTGTGGTGAAGCAAAGCGTAATGGCAGAACACCCATCATTACATTTGACGAACCACTTTGGTGAAAGCACTAGCTATCATCATGAGTGACCCTGAGACAAGTGAGCTGCGAAGCATTGTCCTCCGGCTTGGCCCTTTCCATATGGAGATGAGTTTTTCTTGCCTGCATAGGACATCTGATGGCAGCACAGGTCTCCAGGAAGCCCTGTCTGTGATCTATGCTCCAAATGCAGTCAGTGCCATGCTGCAAGGAAAAGCTGTCACACGTGCTGTAAGGGACATCTGTTGAGGACACAGCCCTAAATGCTCTGCTGGCATCTGACACTTTCCACGCACCTCTGCCACAACTTGAAGTCGGAGAGGACGGAGAGAGATCATGTGATGAAACCTGCAGTGTGCCACAGCTTACAACAATGTTAGCACAGTCTTCGCCAGAAAAGGGGTGAGTGCCACTGACACACAGGAAAAGTACCAAGCAGATCAGACATGTGAACTTGGGACTGAACAAAAACTGGTGCATGTGTCAATGGAAGATGTTCCCCAGGATGTCAAGGGTGCTGTCAAGTCTTCTCTCACAGAAAATGTTGATGCATTACTTGACAACACAGATCCTCATTTCTTGGAAGCGATTGAAACCTACAAAAAACTAATGGAAGGAGATCTGTCTTTAAACGAGCTGGAAACATTGAATCCATTTGTAACAAACTCTAAAAAACTTGAAGCTCACAAGATGACTTGAACAGCAGAACGAGCGTACTGTGGTTACAGTACATGTCCATGATTGACATTCTGAAACATTCATCAAGGCAGAAAGGACTGGAAACTGGCTTTTGCATCTGTCTACCGTCCAGGACATGCATTTCCCTTTCCTAGCGCAGCAGGACACAATCTATACACCAAATCAGCTCACCTCTATCTCCAGATGATGAACAAACTTCCTGATACACACCCTGTTGTCTACAAGAGCTTTCTCGATGGAACATCACGTCGTTCGTAGAGTAAGAGGTTATGGGCAGGCCTTTCTTCAAACTTTGCTATTGAGCAGGTTTTGATGCGCAGCATTAAGTCAGCTGAGGCTTGACCAAGGAAAAGGGATGATGAATCGCAGGAGCAACATGGCTTCTGTCTATGCCAGCATGTGCAGAAATCAATAGCGCCATGCAAGAAGTGACCTGCACTCTCCGCCTGTCAAGTGAGCAGCATAAAGAAATGGGGCCCCGCCAGAGTGGCAAAGGATGCACAGGACGTGATGACCTTCACGTCATTTTTGAATCAACACAGTCCATTTGCTGATGACCCCAGTCTGAGAAACGTCATTTCTGGTGTTGTTGCAGAAGCATCAGTCAATGTGGACGGTACAAAGCAAATTGGACTCCACATACTGAAGAAACCCTGGAGGGTCAAACAGCTTCAATGCTTCACTGAAAAGGAAAGACAAGGCTGTGACAATGAATGTTAAAAGCTCCATCAGAATAGACGAGACTGCTGTGACCGTTGATCCTCAACTTCTTTTTCAGCGCTTAGTTGCAGCTGCCAGTAACCTGTAAGAGGACAAGACAGAAGTTTTCAATTATGAACTTTGCAGCTTTCTCATCATTGTTCGAGTCACCTGGTTTCTTACTGCAACCCAACAAAGCAGCCCTTGCAAATGAACTGTGGAAAATGGTCAAGAACACTGAAAACCAGCCTCAGCAGACTTCCCCTCAGTTTGTTCTTGATGGAGGTTCTTTACTTCAGCGCATTCCCCCCGGCGACGTGGAACCACATTTCGAGACATCATTGAAACATATGTCTGCTTTATAAAAGCAAGTATCCAAATGCAACTGTCGTATTTGATGGATACATATCAGGACCAAGCACCAAGGACATCACCCATCTCAAGCGTGGGAAAGGGATGAAAGGGCAGCTGTGCACTTTGCATTAGATATGATGCTCCAGTTCTCCAAGGAACAGTTCCTTTGTAATGTAGAGAACAAACAGCGCTTCATCTACGCCCTTGGGTCAGCTTTGGGAAACATTCTGCACTGTGATACATGCCAAGAGTGATGCAGACCTCACAATAGTCCTGACTGCAACCAAGTGTGCACGCCACCAGTGACTGCTGTCATAGGAGAGGACACTGACATTCTGGTGTTGTTGGCATATCATGCCGATTCAAATGATCATGACATTTTCCTTTTATTCTGATAAACAAGGAGGGAAAAGTAGGTGCTGGAACATCAAGCACTTGATCCATGAGCTTGGAGAAAATCGACATTTGCTGCTTTCCCCTCCATTCTCTACAGGTTGTGAACGACCTCCAGGCCATTTGGAATTGGGAAAGGAACAGCACTGCAGAAACTGTTGAAAAACGTTGAACTAGAAGTCTGGCTGATGCCTTCCTTCAACAAAGGACCCAGGAGGACGTTGTAGAAATAGTGAGAAGGCATTAGTGCTTCTCTACAATGGCTGTTCCGTGAGACTCTCACTCTCAATCACTTGCGACACCGGCTGTTCTGCATGAAAGTGGGAACTGGTACAACATACATTCAGGTGCATTTACTGCCACCAATTTAGCTGCGGCCAGTTTCACAGTCAAAGGGTGTACCTTCAGGTTCAGCAATGATGGACGGGGACACTGTGCTGAAACCAGCTGAATGGGGCTGGCAGATTGAGAACGGACTATATGTACCCCGAATGACTGATTTGCCAGCAGCACCGGCTAAGCTCCTGAAGGTCATTCGGTGCACCTGTAAAGAAAACTGTGACAGTAAGCGGTGCAGCTGCAAAAAACATGGTCTTCTGTGTTCTCCTGGGTGTGGTGAATGCCATGGTGTCAGCTGTTTCAATTCCCCCGCTGTGTGCTTTGACTAGACAGTGATGCAGAAACTGAGGTATGCTGTTTACATATAGAACATTATTGAATACTATTGTTTTGCCTATTTCAGACATTTTCTGACATTATATTGCCAAATCCTGGTTCCTACGCATTTATTCCAAGTTCCTGTAATGTTTATGCTTGAGCCGTTAGCAAACGAAGCGTCGTTGCGTTGTCAGCGAGTTCATGCAGAGCTGCCTACAAAGTTCTGAGTTGACTGTTTCGTATTAGTTCCGTATGTTACATCTCCCCTTTCATAAAAGAAACCGAAACTTGAGTGAACACAAAAACAAAACAAAAAACAATGAATAGAGTACACACATCAACAATGAACAGCAGGATTTCTTGCGATGAAATCAGACACGATGAGTTCAGAACTCAGTGTCACAGGTCAAGTCGTTGAGGTGGGCGAACTTCACGTCCAGAGCGTGTTCGGTAAGTAGTGTCACGGTGACGATCTGGCGTCAATTGTTGATGAGGGTGCTCAGGTAAGTTTGACGTCCCTCTAGGTGCCTCTGGCGCTGAATCGACTTCAGGTACAGCTGACAGTTCTGGTAGAGCTGGAGGTCCATCGTTTGCTCTCAGCGTTGAACGGTGTAAATGTCGTCTGTTGCGTCGATACACACCTCCTTCAGACTGGACTAGATAGGATCTTGGCGATGCATGGTGTTCTACCACCACAGCTGGTTTCCATTTCTTGGTGCCTGGGAGTGGAGCCATGCGAACTTGATCCCCAGGGCGAAGAGTAGAATGTTCTGAAGTAGTGTGTTTGTCGTGGTAGAATTTCTGCTTGGTCTTTTCAATCCTCATGCGCTGCTTGATGTCTTTGCTGTCGTATGCAGGGGTAAGGATACTTCTGGGGGTTGGAAGTTTGTTCCTTGGTCGCCGTCCCATCAAGAGCTGTGCAGGAGAAAGATTGATGCCATCCAATGGTGTGGTTCTATAATCCAGCAATGCTAGGTATTTGTCTTCATTCTTTGCCCACAGTCGCTTGACAGTTTGAACTGCTCGTTCAGCTTCCCCGTTGGAACTTTGAAAGCGAGGGCTGGATGTTTTGTGACAGATTCCGTAGCTTTTGCAGAAGTTTGAAAACTGTTGACTGGTGAACTGTGTCCCACAGTCACTTCTCAAGGTGGATGGAATTCCGTGACGGCCAAATTGATTTTTTAGCTTCTCAGTCACTGATTCAGTGCTCATGCTCTTGAGTTCATCTACTTCAATGAATTTTGAGAAGTAATCCACCGTCACAAGGTAGTTTTTGCCTTGAAAATCAAAGATGTCAGTTCCAACTTGTGCGTATGGGAGATCTGGAACAGGAGTAGGCAGTAGTGGTTCAGCGGGAGGTTTCCTTTTGTAGTCTGCACACTTGCTGCAGTTCTTGATTTTGTCTTCAATTTCCGAGTTCATTGATGGCCAGTACATCACTTCACGTGCTCGCTGTTTGCATTTCGTGATACCCAAGTGGGATTCATGGACAAGAGTCAGCATTCGTTTCCTCAGACTGGGTGGTATGACAATTCTGGATCCTTTGAAGACGATGCCATCAGAGACGGCTAGTTCGTCTCTCGAGTCCCAAAACTGTCGAATTTCTATGGGCACATCATTTCTTCTGTCTGGCCAACCACTCATAATCAAAGTTTGTAACTGCCTAAGTTCTTGTTGTGAGCATTCCTGAAGTTGTTCATACATTTCTTTTGCAATAGGTGCATATGAGTTCTCTGTATCTATGTATGCTATTTCAGCAATCTCTCCAGGGAGATATGCACGTGAGAGAGTGTCTGGAAGCTGCATCTGGCTGCCTTTTCGGTACTTCACTTGCAGAGTGTACCACTGTACATGAAGTAGCATGCGCTGTAATCGCATTAGTGCTGACATAAGTGGCTTGGAAAAAATCTGCTCTAATGGTTTGTGGTCGTTATAAACAGTTACCTCTTTCCCAAAGATGTAGCAATGGAATTTTTTGCAGGCATGCACGATGGACAGCATTTCCTTTTCTATTTGTGCATAACGCTTTTCTGCGTCAGTCATGGACCGTGAGCTATATGCAACAGGTCTTCCATCCTGGATTAGAACTGCTCCAAGTCCGTGCTGACTGGCATCACAGTGTATTTCAACTGGTGCTTTGACGTCATAGTACTTCAGGACTGGATGACGACAGCAGAGACTTTTCAATTTTGCGAAGGCTTGTTCATGACTTTGTTGCCAATCAAACAGGGCATCCTCTTTCAGAAGATCACGCAGAGGAGCACTTTCTTCACTCAAGTTTGGAATGAACTTGCCAAGGTATGTGACAAAACCCAGGAAGTGTCGGACATCATCTTTGTTTTGTGGGGTTGGCATATCTTGAACAGCTTTCACCTTGTCCGGGTCAGGCTTCAGTCCTTGGGCTGTGAGAAGATGTCCAATGTATGGCACGCTGGACTGTCTGATGATCAGCTTCTCAGGGTTCAGTTTCAGATTGTACTTTGTAGCTCTCTCCACTACTTTTCTCAGTATCTGGTCATGGTGTTCAGTGTCACGGCCTGCAACCAGAATATCATCCATTGATGCGTATGCTCCTTTTATGCCTTCTAGCATTTGGTCCATGATCCTTTGAAACACTTCCGGGGCACAGGAGATACCAAATGGAAGGCGTAGCCACCGGTACCTCCCAATTGGGGTGTTAAAGGTAGTCAGGAACGATGACTTTTCATCCAACTTTATCTGTAGGAAACCACTTTTTGCATCCAGCTTTGAAAATACTTTTGCATCAGGAATGTCTGCTATGATCTCTTCTACTGTGCGCATTGGATAATGTTCACGTTGTATGGCAGCGTTCAAGTCTTTGGGATCGATACAAATGCGGATTTTGTCATTTCTGACTGATACAGTCATTGAACTGACCCATTCAGTGGGCTCTTCAACTTTGATAATGTGTCCATCTGCTTCCATCTCATGGAGCTTTTCGACAATTTTATCACGCAGAGCTACAGGTTGACGACGTGCTGGGTGGACAACTCCTTTTGCACCTGGTTTCAGCTTGATGCCGTATTCTCCTGGCAGAGTTCCAGTCGTGTGCTCCAGCTCAGGAAACTCATCTAAGCTCGAGGTTGACTGGCTGTTCGCTGTAGATTCTATTGTTGAGAGACGAGCGATGAGACCAAGATTTTCTGCAGTTGTCCCAGAAATTACATTTTCTTGATCAATATTGAGGATTTCAAACCGAGTGTTTATGGTTTTTTCCATTATGGACAACTGGAAGATCTGCCGTGCCAATGGGCTTGATGTTGTGATTGGAGTAGGTGCGTAGAATTTTATCAGAGGAACGAATCTCACAGCAGTGAGATATTTTCTGGTAGTCTCGTACTGTGAGAGTATTACACCTGGCTCCAGTATCAATCTTGATTTTAATGATTTTTCCATGAATTGACACGATCTGGTTCCATTTGTCACTGTTGTTTGAGTCGTTGAACTTCGTACTGTGGATCATCAGGACTTCTGGTTCTGAGTCTGAGTCTGTTGCTACAGTGTGTACGTCCCGGCGTCTTCTGCACACTTTCCTCCAGTGGTTGGGCCTTCTGCAATGTGCACATGTAGTCCCAATAGCTGGGCAGCTCCCTTTTGTCAGTGTGTGTTTCAGATCTCCACCACAACGAAAACACAACTTTGTGTTTTCGTTTCCTGTATTTTGGTGTTTTGATTGCTTCTTTCTGATTACGCTAACAGCAGGTTTAGTTTCTTCATCAGTAACACAAAATTCTTCTTTTATCTTGACGTTCTGTTTCTTGCGTCGGACAACATTTACATCTACTTCTGACTCATCACGAACAATGCGGAGTTGTTTCTGTGATAGCTCAAATTGTTGACCAATTTCTATGGCTTGGACAAGAGTTAGAGCTTCTCCTTTCTCAAGCAGTCTCGCCTGTAGTTTCTTTTCATGTACACCGTCAATAATGTAGTCTACCATTATATCATCATTGTCTCTGTAGTCACAGTCCATCATGATAAGTTTCAGATCCTTTATAAAGTTGTCGAAGGACTCACCTTGGTCCTGCTTTCTTTGCTTTAGTCTGTGTCTTGCCACACGTTTGTTCTTTCTTGGACGAACATAGGTTTCAAACTTGGTTAAAACTGCATTAGGATTGTCTTTTTCACCATCAGCCCACTGTAGAGTGCGGTAGATTTGCCTACCTTGGGCACCGATCCAAGTTCCGATCCATCCAGCTTTTTGTTTGTCGGTCAACGTTGCCAGCGGGCCATCGAACACGAAGCCAACGTGATCTTTGAAGCGAGTAAACTCCTGGAACAAGTCTGTCGCATCCCAATCGATAGAGGGATGTTCAAAGTTCATGTTCGTCATAATTCACTCTTTCAATGTTTTATCGGACAAGTGGGCGAGCTTCTGACACCATGTAATGTTTATGCTTGAGCCGTTAGCAAACGAAGCGTCGTTGCGTTGTCAGCAAGTTCATGCAGAGCTGCCTACAAAGTTCTGAGTTGACTGTTTCGTATTAGTTCCGTATGTTACAGTTCCTCTTTCAAGACATTGTTTCGCAGCTTCAAAATAAGTTGCTACATGATGAGTTTTCTATCCACAGATGACAATTTTCCATTTTGGGCCTATGACGTCACTAATGCTCATATTACATAATTATTATGGTCGCTAGAATACATTATAACTTGCTGTGATGGTGATGTGGGTTATAGTGATTAAGTTACTGCAAACAAACTTTCTGTTGCAATTTGTCCTAGGTGAAGGTATTTATTTTCACCAGTCAGTAGCCTAATAGGGCCTAGTGTGTATTATCTCAGTAAGACAGGTAATCTGTCCTTGACAACAAAACGAAATCAGCAATACAGGAAAAACTAAAACCTCCTTTAGTTTAGCCTCCCACACTGCTAGCATCCTTCTGATTAAAAAACAAACAAACAAAACAAACAAAAAAACAGCATCTAATGTTCGTAGCCAGATCAGAACACAGCTGTTTCTTTCACATGGAGCTGCTGCATACAGTTCAGTGACAGTTGCGTACCAGAGTTTCGTACATTAAATGTTACACTGCAGTAGTCTGCCACAGCGTCTATTATTATCTCCTCCTCACTGTCCCGTGAGAATGTAGCCAGGATCGTTACTAGCCAAAGTTCATCACAGACTCCATGAACATCAGGGGAAAATTACTTCTCTCTTCCAGTGATTGATGTTTGGAATGGTCTTCCTGACTCTGTAGTAACAGCCCATACATAACAGTCAACATCTTCAAATCACTGTTAGACACTCATTAGCAGGAACTGCCGACAAAGTACAATCCAGAATGTTTATCGACCTAGATAGTCTCAGTCTGCGACTCTCTTCCTCCCACGCATGCAGAGTTTTTGACCTAGATATTATATATTACAACGATGAACAGGCCTCTTATGGCCTCTAACACCCACACGTTCAAGTTCAAGTTGGTTCACTTTACCGTTCCTGGGATTCACCAAGCTTTCGCTCTCACTGTTAAACGAAAAACGAGGATCGTTCGTTCAGTGTCTCCCCATGACCGAGTTTTATGTGTGTGCATGTGTTGATTTGTACAAGCGTTTGTGTGCCACGAATGCACGAGTTGGAGGTGAGTGTGTCTTCACCCTCATTATTATTTTGTCATCAGGTATTTGTGTGTGTGTGTGTATGGGGGGGGGGGGGGGGGGGGGGGGGAAGAGGAGGGGGAGGGGGGAAGAGAGGGGGGCGGGGGGGGGGGGGGGGGGGGAGAAGAACGTGTATACGTTTAGAAGAACAAAGAGTTAGTTCCCCTATCCACATGCTATGTTTGTCTTATTATTCGTTGTTTTAACATATTTACATTAATGCCTTTTAAATAATAAAAGAAACATTTTTTCATACATACGTTTATGTTGGAAAAAAAAGAAAATATGCAAACAAGGAATGCATGGTAAGCAAAACCTAGCAATATTTTTATAGTGAAATATATCGTAATCTTTGGGTACAATTAAAAAAAAATTCAAATTGAAATGTGTAACTGCAGACATTTACTCAGCTTAACGTCTACGAATTTTGAGTGGCACATACTATGTGCCAACATCAATAATAATACGTTCGACTGTACGTTTGCCGGAATACTTTGCTTGATGTGAAACTATGCATAGTGTGTATTATCACAGTAAGAGAGGTAATCTGTCCTTGACAATAAAACGAAATCAGGAAAAACTAAAACCACCTTTAGTTCAGCCTCCCACACTGCTAGCATCCTTCTGATTAAAACACACACACACACACACAGCATCTAATGTTCGAAGCCAGATCGGAACGCAGCTGTCCTTTCACACGGAGCTGCTGCATACAGTTCAGTGAGAGTTTCGTACATTAAATGTTACACTGCCAGTAGTCTGCAACAGCGTCTACTATTACCTCCTCCTCATTGTCCCGTGAGAATGTAGCCAGGATCGTTACTAGCCATCACAGACTCCATGAACAATAGGGGAATATTACTTATCTCTTCCAGTGATTGATGTTTGGAATGGTCTTCCTGACTCTGTAGTAACAGCCCCTACATAAGTCAACATCTTCAAATCACTGTTAGACACTCATTAGCAGGAACTGCCGACAAAGTACAATCCAGATGTTTATCGACTAGATAGTGTCAGTCTGCGACTCTCTTCCTCCACGCATGCAGAGGTTTTGACCTAGATATTATATATTACAACGATGAAATGGCCTCTAACACCCACACGTTCAAGTTCAAGTTGGTTCACTTTACCGTTCTCTGGGATTCACCAAGCTTTCGCTCTCACTGTTAAACGAAAACGAGGATCGTTCGTTCAGTCGTCTCCCATGACCGAGTTTTATGTGTGTGCATGTGTTGATTTTGTACAAGCGTTTGTGTGCCACGAATGCACGAGTTGGAGTGAGTGGTGGTCTTCACCCTCATTATTATTGTGTCATCAGGTATTTGTGTGTGTGTGTATGGGGGGGGGGGGGGGGGGGGGGGGGGGGGGGGGGGGGAAGGAGGGGGGAGGGGGGAAGAGGGGGCGGGAGGGGGGGGGGGAGCGGGGAGAGAAGAACGTTGTGTATACGTTGTTTTAGAAGAACAAGAGTTAGTTCCCCTATCCACATGCTATGTTTGTCTTATTATTCGTTGTTTTCAACTATTTACATTAATGTTTTTTAAATAATAAAAGAAATATTTTTTATACATACGTTTATGTTGGGAAAAAAAAAATATGCAAACAAAGAATGCATGGTAAGCAAAACCTAGCAATATCTTTATAGTGAAATATATTGTAATCTTTGGGTACGATTTTTTAAAAAGTTGAAATATGTAACTACTGACACTTACTCAAACCAGCATATAAGTCCTAAGGGAGATTTTTGAATGGCACAAAACTACGTGCCAATAACAATAATACGTTCGACTATACGTTTGCCGGAATACTTTGCTTGATGTGTAACTAGGCATAGGGCCTAGTGTGTATTATCTCAGTAAGACAGGTAATCTGTCCTTGACAATAAAACGAAATCGGCAAATACAGGAAAAACTAAAATCTCCTTTAGTTTAGCCTCCCACACTGCTAGCATCCTTCTGATTAAAAAAAAAAAAAAAAAAAAAAAAAAAGATCTAATGTTCCTAGCCAGTTCAGAACACAGCTGTCCTTTCACATGGAGCTGCTGCATACAGTTCAGTGACAGTTGCGTCCCAGAGTTTCGTACATTAAATGTTACACTGCCAGTAGTCTGCCACAGCGTCTATTATTACCTCCTCCTCACTGTCCCGTGAGAATGTAGCCAGGATCGTTACTAGCCAAAGTTCATCACAGACTCCATGAACATCAGGGGAAATTACTTCTCTCTTCCAGTGATTGATGTTTGGAATGGTCTTCTGACTCTGTAGTAACAGCCCCTACATAACAGTCAACATCTTCAAATCACTGTTAGACACTCATTAGCACATCCAGCTATTCGGAGGAGTCAACCGGCCATTCATTGGCTGAACTTTTGACCCATGAATAAATTATGTCTACGAACTTCCTGTTTTTTCTTTAGCAGCCGACACACTCTGTATTGACTTCACAGGCGACAGGGATTACTCTGTTTAAAAAAATAAATCCTAATGACAGCTGATAGGGGATAGTCTTGGTTCTTAAAAAAACACGGAATATTTCTTTTTCTTCTTCTGTTCAGAAAACATTTTCTTTTTTTTCGACCTGAAACTGTTAGTGCAAGCTACGTATCAGTCTGTGATTATGCTGCCTTCCAGACGTTCACTCGAGCATGGTTGTGTAAGGCTATATTTAATGCACATATGCAAGTGCTGAATAAATACTGATGTATGTAATTGTATATTATATATCCAATGTACTTGATTGAGTCCACTTTCACAATGACCCCCCTATATATAATATAATTCCCTGAGTAAAATGACTGAGTAATGGCGTTAAAAGCATCAGTCTAAAAAAAAAAATCAGTAAAAATTTCTAAAAAATGGGTGTCTGTGTCATTTTGACCGATTTCCTTCTTCTTCACTGTAGGCAAACTGTGAAAAAATTCTTAGATGTGTGTGTATAAACCACTAATTTGTATCTCGCTGTAGGGCAGCCAAAAAGCTTCAGTATTTAAAAAAAAAATAATAATAAATAAAAAATCAGCAAAACTGTTTCTGAATGGGTGCAGTGTCATTTTGACAGATTTTCTTCTTCTTCACTGTAGGCAAGCTTTGAAAAAAATCTTAGCCATGTCCTGTCTTGGCTGACTTATTTTGATTTTTTGTATGTCTTGCATAACAACCGACACTTTCCAAAGTTGCCTGAATTACTTAGCACACAAGTCACATTTTGATTTTTCATTTATAGAGCTAGAGGCCATCACAAGCATTGTATCTCAGATATTCAATGTACACCTTTCTCGTTATGAAATATTCACTAATGCATGTCAAGGAATTGCTCAGTTGGTGTCGGTTATTACTAACTTGGGACATACATAAAATTCTCTCTTTTCGCACTTTGCGTTGTTCTGTGTTCCGTGTGCAATGACAAAGGTTCACACACACACACACACACACACACACACACACACACAAAACACACACACACACACCAGTCATACATTCTCACACCAGTCACATCCGTCACAAATACACAATTTATCTGTGTGCCTTTACACCAACTTTATTTCTCATGGATGATATAAGAGAGCAACATACATTCTTAGGCATTTATATAAAATAGCCTCACGTTATGCAAGAGACCAATTATACTCCATCCTCTCACTCACATATTGTACAAGAGAACATTATGCTGTAAAGAACAACAATGTGAATTTCTCTCAGTCTCTGACTAATATCTAATGTCTCTATGTTTCTCTCTTAGAAAAATATTTTCATTGGAATAGATGTACATAGGTTTCTAAAATAATTAATTAAATTATGCACAGCCTTTCTCATCAATCTTTCATTAAACATCTGCTCCATCCTTTCTTTCGCATACAGATCATGGATGATACAACTATTACGAGAGAGCAACATTCTTAGGCAGTTGTATAACCAGCCATGAATGGCGGCTGACTCCTCCGAATAGCTGGATGTACATCTGCTCCATCCTTTCTTTCGCATACAGATCATGGATGATACAACTATTACGAGAGAGCACATTCTTAGGCAGTTGTTTTAACCAGCCATCCTCTTTCACGCAATATGCAAGAGACAAATCATAATGCTGATATAATCAGCCATCCTCCTGCTCACACACTGAACAAGATAACATTACGCTGTAAAGTAATCAGCCATCCCCTCTCTTACACATAATGTATTATACAAGAGAGCAACATTCTTAGGCTGTAAAACAATCGCCCACCCTTTCTCGTTTTCTCTCTGTCTCTCTAATTAGGCAAGAGGCCAACATTTAGTATGCTGTACAATAATCAGCCATCGACTTCCGCACATTAATCATTTAGCCAGAGATTGGGACCGAAACTGTCAAATATAAACAGATCATGGATGATACAACTATTACGAGAGAGCAACATTCTTAGGCAGTTGTATAACCAGCCATCCTCTTTCACGCAATATGCAAGAGACAAATCATAATGCTGATATAATCAGCCATCCTCCTCCTCACACACTGAAACAAGCTTTTGGAGTTTGAACAGAAACCGTATTTCTACAAACGTTACATTGATGATGGGTTTGGCATTTGGAATGGTGACCTTCACTCCCTTTTACGTTTCACAGATTATGCCAACACCATACATACCAACATATAAATCACTCTATGATGGAGTAAAGAACAAATTGAATTCCTTGACACTCTGGTTAAGTTAGAGAATGGCCATGTCTACACAGATCTATTCAAGAAAGATGGTGATAAAACAGTTATACCTCAGGCAGGATTCTTGCCATCCCCACATACAAAAAAATCTCTAGCATATGGTTTGGGTGTTAGGTTGAGAAGAATCTGTGAAAAGGATGAGGACTATCTAAAACACAGATCTGAATTTAAAAACCAGTTGCGCAAACGTGGCTATAGTAGCAAACTCATAGAAGGTCAGTTGAAAACAGTTGATAACATGGATAGGAACCGACTTCTTCAGAAAAAAAGAAAGGAAACACTGAAAGAGTACCACTAGTGTTGACATTTTCAAGATTATTGCCAGATGTACAAGCTGTACTAAAGACACATAGTGATACGCTCTATAAGTCAGAATACATGCGCAAAGTATTCCATAGACTACCAATGCCTGCATACAGACGGGACAAAAATTTATGTGATACGTTGGTTCACAAAAAAACTGAAAGAGCAGTGAAGGGAAAAGCAGAAATTTGTGATTGTGACACCTGTTCTTCACTAGTGTCACGACCGACCCTGGAGGTCTGCCCTGACAGGATCGGTCTAGGTGGGAGTGAAGGGGTGACTGACCTCACACGCTCCCCAAGAGACCACACAATAAAGATTACGATACAACACCCCATTTATTCACACAGCAAAATAAACATTCCAACACACGCACCATGCACGATCACAATAAAGCACTCCAACGCACACAACATGCACAATCACGATCAAGCACCCCAACGCACACAACATGCACAATCACGATCAAGCACTCCAACGCACACAACATGCACAATCGCAATCAAGCACTCCCACACCCACAACATGCACGATTATAAATAATATTTCACCATACGACGTACACAATCACAATTACAGCATTCCAGCACATATGAAGTACACAATTATAAGAAATATTTCCAGTATTGACCCTTTCTCACACCACGGGAGTGCGTCCACATCCTGCCCCTGTTTCAAGTCGCAGGAGCACCCTGT
>JAFLJL010002677.1:56121-118925 GCA_018398815.1 Conus ventricosus
CCGAAGAAATCGCCCTTTGATTACCTTGACTCATCAACTTCACCAACAAAAAGCAAGAAGAACTGCGTGAAGAAACAGACAGAGACCACACACTTTGCTTGCTCAAGGAAACCATCATCCAAGGTTGGCCGGAGTCAATCAAGGAAGTTCCGACAGAAATAAGGTACTACTGGTCCTTCAGAGATGAACTGGGAGTGGAAAATGGCATCATATTCAAAGGCCCTCAAGTCATCATTCCTTCATCACTACAAAGAAGTATCTTGTTACAACTGCACAAAGCTCACCAAGGGATTGAAAAAACGCGGTTGTTGGCAAGAGAATCTGTGTTTTGGCAGAACATCACCAAAGACATCACAGACATGATTCAGGCCTGTGAAGCATGCCAAGAAACCAGACCAGCAAATCAAAGTGAGCCACTGACTCCACATGAGATACCCAGTGCACCATGGAAAAAACTAGGCACAGACCTCTTTGAAATAGATGGCGTAACTTACCTGATCATCGCTGATTATTTCTCGAAGTTCCCTGTGACCGTTCAAATAGACAAAGCAAGCAGCTTAACTGTTGCCATTGAGACAAAAAAGATGCTGGCCCTGTTTGGCAAACCTGATATCATAATCAGTGACAATGGACCACAATTCGTTGGCAAAGCATACCAGGACTTCCTGACATCCTGGAACATACAGCATATCACATCATCCCCTCGATACCCAAAATCAAATGGTTTTCATCGAAAGGCAAGTCCAAACAGTCAAGAACACTATCAAAAAGTGTCAAAGAACTGGACAAGATGCTGAATTAGCCTTGTTGCAGCTAAGAGCAACGCCAGTCTGCAGCAAGCTGCCTTCTCCAGGCGAGATGTTGATGAAGAGGAAGTTAGCTACAACGCTTCCATCCAGATCTGAGCCAGCTCATTACCACAACGAGAGACAATGGCAGAGAGATGCGACAAGATGACAAGGAACCACAACAGGCGTGCTGGAGAACAGCTACCTCCTCTGTATCAGGGACAACCCGTATGGGTACTGGATCATGACACAAGAAAGTGGAAACCTGCTACTGTCATCCGCATAAGAGATGAACCCCACTCGTACCTGATAGCTCTGGACAATGGCACCACTCTCAGAAGAAACAGAGTGGACCTTAGGACAAGAGCCAAGTCATTCCCTGAGCCTGATACACAACATCTGACATCAACGAGTGGGAGACAAGGAAAGCGTCCTGTTGGCCAAACACAAGACCCTGCATCACCAAGCACAAGCAGCTGCTTGGACAAACGAAGGGAAAATGTAGTGATAACCATAACCAAAGCCAAAAGGACGTGTGTCAGCCAATGCAGCAGAACCTGAACTGCCAGAGACAGAACATGGACACCAGCAAAGTGGACCACCAATGACCAGATCAGGGCGTATTGTCAGGACACCTCGACGATACCAAGAATGAAATCTTGACAGACACCATAAACTGTCTACAACACAAGTTTTTTTATGCATGTGTTTTATTGCTTGTTGGCAAGGAATGTTTTTGTTTATTGTTTGTTGATAAGGGAGATGTTGTGAGTTAACTCCCTTGTGGTAACTAGGACGATGGTCATAACGGAGTTCCAAATGGCTGAAGTAAACACAGTCTCACGCTAAACCACAATCAAGACTTATTTCACTTTGCTTGATGTGAAACTATGCATAGTGTGTATTATCACAGTAAGACAGGTAATCTGTCCTTGACAATAAAACGAAATCAGGAAAAACTAAAACCACCTTTAGTTCAGCCTCCCACACTGCTAGCATCCTTCTGATTAAAACACACACACAGCATCTAATGTTCGAAGCCAGATCGGAACGCAGCTGTCCTTTCACACGGAGCTGCTGCATACAGTTCAGTGAGAGTTTCGTACATTAAATGTTACACTGCCAGTAGTCTGCAACAGCGTCTACTATTACCTCCTCCTCACTGTCCCGTGAGAATGTAGCCAGGATCGTTACTAGCCATCACAGACTCCATGAACAATAGGGGAAATTACTTATCTCTTCCAGTGATTGATGTTTGGAATGGTCTTCCTGACTCTGTAGTAACAGCCCCTACATAACAGTCAACATCTTCAAATCACTGTTAGACACTCATTAGCAGGAACTGCCCACAAAGTACAATCCAGAATGTTTATCGACCTAGATAGTGTCAGTCTGCGACTCTCTTCCTCCCACGCATGCAGAGGTTTTGACCTAGATATTATATATTACAACGATGAACAGGCCTCTTAAGGCCTCTAACACCCACACGTTCAAGTTCAAGTTGGTTCACTTTACGTCTCCTGGGATTCACCAAGCTTTCGCTCTCACTGTTAAACGAAAACGACGATCGTTCGTTCAGTCGTCTCCCCATGACCGAGTTTTATGTGTGTGCATGTGTTGATTTTGTACAAGCGTTTGTGTGCCACGAATGCACGAGTTGGAGTGAGTGTGTCTTCACCCTCATTATTATTGTGTCATCAGGTATTTGTGTGTGTGTGTATGGGGGGGGGGGGGGGGAGAGGAGGGGGGAGGGGGAAGAGGGGGCGGGGGGGGGGGGGGGGGGGGGGGGGGGGAGCGGGGAGAGAAGAACGTTGTGTATACGTTGTTTTAGAAGAACGTTGTGTATACGTTGTTTTAGAAGAACAAAGAGTTAGTTCCCCTATCCACATGCTATGTTTGTCTTATTATTCGTTGTTTTCAACATATTTACATTAATGTTTTTTAAATAATAAAAGAAATATTTTTTTATACATACGTTTATGTTGGGAAAAAAGAAAATATGCAAACAAAGAATGCATGGTAAGCAAAACCTAGCAATATTTTTATAGTGAAATATATTGTAATCTTTGGGTACGATTTTAAAAAAAAGTTGAAATGTGTAACTACTGACACTTACACAAACCAGCATATAAGTCCTAAGGGAGATTTTTGAATGGCACAAACTACGTGCCAATAACAATAATACGTTCGACTGTACGTTTGCTGGAATACTTTGCTTGATGTGTAACTAGGCATAGGGCCTAGTGTGTATTATCTCAGTAAGACAGGTAATCTGTCCTTGACAATAAAACGAAATCAGGAAAAACTAAAACCTCCTTTAGTTTAGCCTCCCACACTGCTAGCATCCTTCTGATTAAAAAAAATAAACAAACAAAAAACACAGCATCTAATGTTCGTAGCCAGATCAGAACACAGCTGTCCTTTCACATGGAGCTGCTGCATACAGTTCAGTGACAGTTGCGTACCAGAGTTTCGTACATTAAATGTTACACTGCCAGTAGTCTGCCACAGCGTCTATTATTACCTCCTCCTCACTGTCCCGTGAGAATGTAGCCAGGATCGTTACTAGCCAAAGTTCATCACAGACTCCATGAACATCAGGGGAAATTACTTCTCTCTTCCAGTGATTGATGTTTGGAATGGTCTTCCTGACTCTGTAGTAACAGCCCTACATAACAGTCAACATCTTCAAATCACTGTTAGACATCATTAGGAGGAACTGCCCACAAAGTACAATCCAGAATGTTTATCGACCTAGATAGTGTCAGTCTGCGACTCTCTTCCTCCCACGCATGCAGAGGTTTTGACCTAGATATTATATATTACAACGATGAACAGGCCTCTTAAGGCCTCTAACACCCACACGTTCAAGTTCAAGTTGGTTCACTTTACGTCTCCTGGGATTCACCAAGCTTTCGCTCTCACTGTTAAACGAAAACGACGATCGTTCGTTCAGTCGTCTCCCCATGACCGAGTTTTATGTGTGTGCATGTGTTGATTTTGTACAAGCGTTTGTGTGCCACGAATGCACGAGTTGGAGTGAGTGTGTCCTTTCACCCCTCATTATTATTGTGTCATCAGGTATTTGTGTGTGTGTGTATGGGGGGGGGGGGGGGGGAGAGGAGGGGGGGAGGGGGGAAGAGGGGGCGGGAGGGGGGGGGGGGGGGGGGGGGGGGGGGGGGCAGGGAGAGAAGAACGTTGTGTATACGTTGTTTTAGAAGAACAAAGAGTAGTTCCCTATCCACATGCTATCTTTGTTTTTATTCGTTGTTTTCAACATATTACATAATGTTTTTTAAATAATAAAAGAAACATTTTATTTATACATACGTTTATGTTGGAAAAAAGAAATATGCAAACAAGAATGCATGGTAAGCAAAACCTAGCAATATTTTTTATAGTGAAATATACCGTAATCATTGGGTACGATTTTAAAAAAAGTTGAAATGTGTAACTACTGACACTTACACACTTGCCAGCATATAAGTCCTAAGGAAGATTTTTGAATGGCACAAACAAGTGCCAACAACAATAATACGTTCGACTGTACGTTTGTGGAATACTTTGCTTGATGTGTAACTAGGCATAAGGCCTAGTGTGTATTATCTCAGTAAGACAGGTAATCTGTCCTTGACAATATAAACGAAATCAGCAAATACAGGAAAAACTAAAACCATCCTTTAGTTTAGCCTCCCACACTGCTAGCATCCTTCTGATTAAAAAAAAAACAAAAAAACAAAAAGCACAGCATCTAATGTTCGTAGCCAGATCAGGAACACAGCTGTCCTTTCACACGGAGCTGCTGCATACAGTTCAGTGACAGTTGCGTACCAGAGTTTCGTACATTAAATGTTACACTGCCGTAGTCTGCCACAGCGTCTACTATTACCTCCTCCTCACTGTCCCGTGAGAATGTAGCCAGGATTGTTACTAGCCAAAGTTCATCACAGACTCCATGAACATCAGGGGAAATTACTTCTCTCTCCAGTGATTGATGTTTGGAATGGTCTTCCTGACTCTGTAGTAACAGCCCCTACATAACATCCAACATCTTCAAATCACTGTTAGACACTCATTAGCAGGAAACGCCGACAAAGTACAATCCAGAATGTTTATCGACCTAGATAGTGTCAGTCTGCGACTCTCTTCCTCCCACGCATGCAGAGGTTTTGACCTAGATATTATATATTACAACGATGAACAGGCCTCTTAAGGCCTCAACACCCACACGTTCAAGTTCAAGTTGGTTCACTTTACCGTCTCCTGGGATTCACCAAGCTTTCGCTCTCACTGTTAAACGAAAACGAGGATCGTTCGTTCAGTACGTCTCCCCATGACCGAGTTTTATGTGTGTGCATGTGTTGATTTTGTACAAGCGTTTGTGTGCCACGAAAGCACGAGCTGGAGTGAGTGTGTCTTCACCCTCATTATTATTGTGTCATCAGTTATATATGTGTGTGTGGGTGGGAGGGGGGGGGGGGGGGGGGGGGGGGGGGGAGAACGTGTATACACGTTGTTTTAGAAGAACAAAGAGCTAGTTCCCCTGTCTACATGCTATGTTTGTCTTATTATTCGTTGTTTTTAACATATTTACATCAATACCGTTTAATTAAAAAAATGAAACATTCGTAAATACATACGTGTATTTAAAAAAAAAGAAAATACGCACACAAAAAATTAAATAAGCAAAACCCAGCAATATTTTTATAGTGAAATATATCATAGTCAGCTGGGTACAATTAAAAATAAAATCAAACTGAAATGTGTAAAGGCCGTCTCGAAATCGAAACAATGCATTTCTTGACTGGCACATTCTATCTGCCAAAAATAGTACGCTCAACTGTATATTAGCCTGATATATTTTGTCAGATGTGTAACTAGATCTAGGGTCTAGTGTATTTTAGCACAGTTAGACAGGTAATCTGTCTTTGATAATAAAAACGAAATTAGTCAAGCACAGAAAAACCAAAACCACCTTTACTTTAGCCACCAACACAGCTAGCAACCTTCTAATAAAAAATAAAAAAAATGTTTTGTGCATAATTTCAATTTTAAAAGTCATTTGTTTTGTGAGATAGGCGATGACCGAGCCGTCGCTTAAAATACGCTGGGCTTGTGGATTTTGTTTTTATTTCAAAATGATATCTGATCTGTCTGTTAATTTTTTTCCCCACGTGTGAATAGAGCCAACAGTTGGTGTAGGCCTACACCTGTTTTTCATATAGTTGAATTAGAAGAGAAAAAGAGTTTGCTGCCCTATTTAACTGCCTTTCTATGCCTGTTTATTGGATGTTTATGAAGTTGGTGATGACAAACTGCATATTTTAGTTAGAAGGATATATGTATGTAAACCGACATACATTAATTTGATAAAGAGCATCTTCTACAACAAAATCATGACAAAATACCAATAACACTTACAGAATTTTAATATACAGCGCCATTTTTTTTTAAGGTTGCAGATAGTATGGACTAAATATATATTCCTTTGTTAAAAATTGTTTAATCCAAAGTACATTCATCTATTTTATTATATACTGATAGTGTACAAGGAAGCCAGATGGGAAAATCTTCATTGAACACTGTCAGACTGATAAACGTAAAATGGTTTTTGGATAAAGAATAACACATCTTTGGAATGATGTACCAACTAACATCAAGTTTGCACAATCTACTAACTCATTTAAAAATCACCTTGATGCAGATCATAAATTCACTAAATTGTTATTTGAATTTGATTAATAAACCAATGTGCGCATTACGCAACAACCAATTCAGAATACTGAACAATACATGGATGGGATTCAAGAAAGGCCGCGAGGCGTAGCTATTTTACTTACTGTTTGGCTGGCGATATTGCCGAAGTGGGAAGCAATCCACAAACAAAAACATGCGTGGTTATGCACATGTTCGCTACACCACATCCGCTTGTGTGCGTTTCCATTTGCTATATGTTTGCTGCCGTCGTTGCATGTAGACAGAAAAAAAAATTATGAGGTCATTTGAAATACTGGAATCAGTGATAATGTTTTAACATTTATTTTCAGGCCGACCACACGGGTCCATTTCAATCCTGTCATCATACTGTGATGAGAGTCGTGTCATGAACAGGCAGCAGAGACGGTCAGCTCTCTACACTGTACTATGTCAGAACGTCCTTATTTCAATGAGCATGGCACAACTGGGAGAGATTACGTTAGAAAACCCCACGTAGGACCTGAAGACAAAGATAACATCACAGCAATCCTGTCTGGGACAGTTTTAGTGCAACATTCTTTCAATCTTATGAAGTGAATTTGGATTGCTTCTTATTGAAGCGCTAAATGCTGTGCAGAGAGAAAGTTATTACATTTCGTTTCACCATCCTTTAAAGCTAATAGAATACAGCAAGCATGTATCAGATTGTTCAGGACTATCATGCATAAACACATACAGGTACACTGATGAAAACCTGAGATAAGAAAATAGTTGAGGTTTTACGTCCTCATAGCAAAAGCTTTTAGGCACATTCACGGTATTCTTTGAAACCTCAGATCAGTTTACGATACCATTCTATATTTAAATACGTATAACTTGCCTGGGTTGTTGCAGAGGTCAATTTTAACAAATTCTTTCGCTTTTATAGATTAGCATTCGTTTTAAACAAATGACAAGTCTTGAAGATTATAGTTTGTGTGTGTGTGTGTGTGTGTGTGTGTGTGTGTGTGTGTGTGTGTGTGTGTGTGTGTGTGTGTTTCAGAATTTTTTTTTCCCTTTCCGGAAGCACTCTGAAAACCAGTTTTTAAAGAAAATTTCATTCCTTTCTGCCTGGGCTATTCTGTCTGATAACCAGGTGTCAGAAACAAACAAGAACGGTGTTAGTAGTCTGTTTGAAAACAACTTTCCAGACAAAATATGTCCAGATGTAAGAGATCTTAAAAGTTGCTTCTTCATCATGGTAGTTGCTCCAGTTAAACATTTATGAACCATCAATGATGATGAACTTGATTTTGTTTTCTTTATAAAAAAAAAGAAAGAAAAAAAAAGAAGTAAATCAGGAGATTGGGAAAGAATGTGTTATCGCAGCAGGAGATGAAAATGTTGTATCTGATGTAAGGATTGCTATTCGAAACCTAAAGTGTGGTCAGTAGATCAAAAACATGATGGGAGATTTTTTAAATGATGGAACACTTTGAGCTGCTGGATGCATACAAAGCATTCTTCCCCCCCACCCCCCCCCCCCCCCCCCCCACCCCCCACCCCAAAAAAAAAGAAAAAGAAAAAAAAGAAGATCATTTTAGAGACAGTTTAATACAAATAAACCAAGTTAACTGGATTATTTCTGTTGATTTGAAAGGAACTTGCATCTGAACTTGTTAGAATTCAAAGTGATATTGTATAAGCTATTATTCCAGCCATTCAGTTGTAGAGTTATCTCTAAAACAAAGTGAATTTGTTCACAACAAAAACTTTCAGAAATGTAAGCTCTCTCATCAGAGACAGCACACCTTATCATTATTATTATTTTTTTTTAATTAGGAAAGTCATCATAGATTTCAAAAAGGAGTATGTATGTTGATAAATGGAAACTATTAGTAGTATTTATAATGAAGACCATCAAGCGCACGTTTTATACTTGTGTTTTGAGTGTTTACTGCTAAAGATTCAGGGTAAATCCTGTGGATGTTACTGCTCAAGATTTGAGATATTCCATTTCATGTGTAGTTTACATCTTTGGTCAAATCAGGCCTTCCTGTGTTCTACTTTGGGTTTTGAAATGTCTGTAGGCTTTAATGTTTGTGATTTGACCATGCCATGTTTCTTATGCCTGTTAAAAATAACAGTTGTCAGTGTCTTATGCATTTAATTCACATCACAATTAGACATACTATTACATCATTATTGCTGACAGAAAAATTTACATCAAGAACTGAAGAAGACTTTCTTTGCGCCAAACAGTTCTGTTTTGCCTTTGTTGTAGTATGGACTCTGAGGAGGTGTGTGTATTTTGTTCGTTTACATGGAACTCACTTGGCATAACAAAACTTTTGTGGATAGGGCTGCTATTAAAAAAAAAAGTGTTGGATCAAAATCATGCTCTCTGAAATTATAGACTTTTGTCATATGTTCAATATCAGCAATTGCATAGTCAGTGGTACTTTTGTGTTAAGTATTTTTAATTGTTCTATGTATTGCTTTTATCATTTTTTATTCTCACAAATCTTGCCAATAAAAAGGTACAATTCGTTCTAGCAGGACATATCAATAAGATCTCTGCCAAATTATTAATTGGGTGCACATTTTCTAATTTTCTAATGATTAGAATACCTGTGCTCTTAAGTGTGGTAGAGAGATTCAGATGACAATTTTCCATTGTCTGCATAAGCACTAAACTCCCCTAATAACATTAATGAAATTCATTGTTGTTTTTCAGCTCAGCTCTCTTTTTCTGTATTAACAAAACAGTATCTTAGGCATGCTGTGACCTTTCAGGTGATGTAAATATACACTTCCCAGGAGAACATCATCAATATTAAAGATTTTCACCAATATGCAAACCGTTTTTTTTTCTTTTGTTTTGTTTCAACATATGTTCACTTGTTACTAATTCTGTTCATAACACAAATTATCATTCCTCCTGATCTGTTCACATTTATTTCATTTCTGTGCACAAAATAACATTAAAAATCATGATCACAGAAAAATATTCAGTGACAATTCTGGTAGGTAGGTAGGTAGGTAGGTAGGTAGGAGCTATTATAGCCTCGTGGCTTTCATGTGCTCCATCAATTGAAATGACAGTACTTTTCCCGGTGTTTAGCGCAGCGTGATTACAGTTGCATATAATTTTGTATAAATTGGGATGAGAACCATTTCAGTCATCAAAATCATATACTATATCTTTAAAATTAGCATCTACATCAAGGAGGCTCTTAAAACTGTTGATATTGTTAGTTAGTTTGATGTAACTCGGAAGAGAATTCCACCTGCCAACTACTCTATTAGCAAATGAATTTCTCCTCAGGTCAGTGCAAGAATATTGAACAAATAATTTGCCAGCATTGCCTCTTGTGATGTTAGATTTGCTTAACTGGAATAGTGAGTTGAAATCAATGTCATCAACATGGTGGAATATCTTGTAAGTTTGAATCAGGTCACCCCTCACCCTCCTGGCCTTCAGGGATGTTAATCCAAAATATCTAAGTCTTTCACCATAAGGCATATTTTTGCATTCTGGCAGTATTTTGGTCGCTCTTCTTTGAACCTTTTCTATTGATGAGGATTGTCTTTTAAGTAAAGGGTACCAGATGACGTTACCATATTCCACATGTGGTCGGATGAGTGATTTGTATAGCTTTATAAACATATCTTTGTCAATGAACGAGAAAGATCGTCTTATCAACCCAATCATTTGGTTGGCTTTACTAATAGCTTTCTGTATGTGTGGGTCAAAACTAAGATCACAGTCAAATGTAACTCCAAGGTCCTTTTCCTCTACACATTTTTGAATCATTTGATTTGAATCACCCATTTTCATTGTGTAATCATTTTGGGGTTCTTCTTACCAATGTGCAGCACTTTACATTTTTGAACATTGAAATACAGGTTCCATTTGTGAGACCAATCCTGCACATTGTTAAGGTCCCTTTGAATGACAGAGTGATTGCTTGAATCCCCGTAAATCTTTGTATCATCGGCGAAAATCTTACATGTATTTGTTATGACATCCTGTAAGTCGTTTATGAATATCGTAAAAGGACCGGGCCCAAGATACTCCCCTGTGGAATACCACTCAAAACTGGTTTGTCTGAAGAGTATACTGACCCCACCCTCACTCTTTGTCTTCTTTCAGTCAGGAAGTCTGTAATCCAGTCAAGAAGAGATCCATGAATTCCATAATTCTGTAACTTAATGAATAGTCTTTTGTGCGGTACAGAGTCAAAGGCTTTACGGAAGTCTAAATACACTATATCTATTGGTTTTTTGTCATCAGTAAGTACAGTTAAGTCGTCCATAACTTGAATCAGTTGTGTCATGCATGATCTTTTATTACGGAAGCCATGTTGACAGTCCGCAAAGAGTTTAAAATCATTAAAATATGATACTATGACATCCCTTACAATTGACTCTAGCACTTTACACATTATGCAAGTGAGGCTGACCGGTCTGTAGTTACTCGGGTCTTGTTTGGAGCCTTTTTTGAATATGGCAACAACATCAGCTGATTTCCAGTCATCTGGGACCTTTCCTGTCTCTAAGGATTTATTAAACAAATGCTGAAGGGGATTGATAATTCCTTACAAAGTTCTTTCAATATTTTGGCTGGAATTTTATCTGGTCCCTGAGCCTTCGAGGGGTCAAGATTTTTAAGTTTAGTCTCCACTGCCATTGGGGTAACTCTAATCTCTGAAAGAGTTATGCCTTCTAAATTAAGTGGTTTAGTCATTTTAGGTAAATTTTCTATATTCTCGCGAGTGAATACACTTGAGAAGAAGTCATTAAGCGTTTCCACTTTCTCGGAGTCAGTTATTGCCATTTCACCTGAATCCATTTTCAGAGCGTTGATTCTAGTGTTTATTTTCATTTTTTCCTGCACATATTTCCAGAAGTTTTTAGGGTTACTCTTTGCCTGGTAAGCTATATTTTTCTCATACCCTTTCTTTGCGATTTTTATCATTCTCTTTGAGAGATTTCTTTCAATAATATATCTTTGGTAATCTATGCCAGATTTAGTTTCGAGATATCTTTTAAAGGCGTTATACTTTTTCTTAATTTGTCTCAAATTTTTTCGGTCCATCCATTTTGGTTTGATTTTATGCGTATTAGCTGATTTTCTAATTGTCACCTTTGGTATATGTCTGACCATACCAGACTGAACCCAGTCTCTGATAAGAGACCAGCACTTGTTTACCTCCATGCCAACAAGTGTGCTCCAATCTGTTTCACTACCTTCCCGTCTGAAAACATTATAGTTACCTTTACGTAGATTATATTTAGGACAGTCTTCTTGGTTGATTTTAGTTTTTGCTACATACATTTAGAAAGTAAGCACTTCATGGTCACTCAATCCAAGCGGTGCTCTATGGTCTATGTTTGATATGAGACTATTTTCATTAACCAGAATGAGATCAGGCATGGTGGGCTGCTGTCCATCTCTGTGCCTTGTGGGGCTTGATAATTTCTGAATGAGAAAAGCATTACGGATATTTTCAATTACTTCATTATCATCATCATTGGTCCATTGGCCATTCCAGTTTACTGATGAAAAATTAAAGTCGCCCATTATACAAACTTTGTGATACTTTTTTATTACCTCATGCTTCAGGAGTTGGAATAGTTTCTGTTTATTTTCCTTTGAACTCTGCCCACTCCTATAAATACAACCTAGTAAGACATTCTCATCATTTGGGCTTTTGAACTCACACCAACACTTTCCTCAAAATCAGTTTCATTTAGGGGGGCCGGATAGCTCAGTTGGTAGAGCGCCGGACTCGTGATCCTGGTGATCCTGGGGTTGCGGGTTCGAATTTCGGTATAGGGGATTTTTCCCTGGAGTTAACATTGGTTCTGACTCCATTCCCCATATAGTCCTTCGAATGAGACTATAAACCGAGGTTCCGTGTGTGAACGCACGCATAACATCTTGCACACACGTAAAATCCCATCACCAACTTTCGGAAGAGAAGGCCAGTTTGGCCGTTGGTATGGATGACACGTGACACAAAGCATGCACCTTCCCCGAAGATGGAGTATGGCTGCCTTAATGGCGGGATGAAAAAGGGTCATACACACAAAACTCCACTGCCTGGCTATACAGGGAGTGTCCGCAGGAGTATCAGCCTGCGTACGCAGAAAGAAAAAAGAAAAAAAGTTTCATTTAAAACATCACATGGTTTGGATTTAGTTTGTGTTCTACATACAGTGCACACCCTCTTTTAGGTTTGTCATTTACAAATTGGTCAAAACCTGGTATATCATATTCAGTGGCTGATGGAACAGAGGAGCAGTTCTTTGGCAGGATTTCATTAAGAGCAATTATGGAGGGTTTTGTTTCCTGGATACGTGATAATAGTTCTTCCTTTTTATAGGCAGCCAAAATGTCAACATTAGAATATAAAACTGTACAAAAATCTTCAGAGAAAGAGAAAGAATAATTACGAGAAAAAGTTCCTGTGTCATTTTCACACCTTTCTTTCAAAAAATCCTTTTGTCCATCCCCATTCACACTCTCATTCCTCTTTTGGTCATGTGGGAGTCAGACCCCCTGACCCTCCGCCTTGGCGGGCTGGTCAGGAGGGTCCCTCCGCTTCATGACCTGACCATTCCTGATGATCAGGTTTGTTTCTCCCCTTTGTAGCCTGTCCTTTAGTTCCTGCCTCAGTTTGTGGTTTGCCTCTCTCTCTTTGGGGTGTAGTCATTGTTAAAGTAGAAACGCATTCTTTTGTCTGGAATGTCCACATTTACTTTGCTGGTTGGTGCTTTTTTCATTATCTCCCTCTTTTTCCCCTCTGATTTAATTTTTACTCTAAGCATTCTCGGTCTATTGCCTCACTCTTTTCCCAGTCTGACTTGTTCCTCTATCTCTTCATCGGTCAAGTCAGTGATCTGTCTGATCAATGACTTTGCCTGTTCAAGGTCATCTCTTTGTTTTTCAGTTGATGACGTTTTTGTACTTTCTTTCACATTAGTGATGATGAGATGATGAGTTTTCTTCTGTCTTTGTCCTGTGCCTCCCCCAGAGCTTCAGCCAATCTTCTGTCAACTACCTCCTCAATCTTCTCCTCTAATTTTTGTCCTACATAAAATGTTTTCCCCTCAGCTGCCTTCTGCTGCACGCAGACGAGGCATCCGGTTCACAAAGGAGACGGCGACACAGAGGAAAGAGAGAGATCTAAAGCGAAAGTAGACTGTCTCTGCAGATTGTGTGTGCACGGAAAACAACAGACATACAGAGATAAACAGACATACAGCACCACAAAAAAACGTAACGTACCATTTACAAAGTGGTCGGAGCAAACAGATCTGTTGGAAGTGTCAGACCCAAATGTAACGGCCTTGAGTCGAAGTTGTGCTACCCATTCTCTCCGTCTCCTCGTTGTTAGGTCTTCGATGATCTTCCCCTTGTTGTTACTACGGTCGGTATGCTGAAATAACGCCTATCTTTTTCCCGACTTTGTTTATTGTGACAGCCTTTCACGCAACAATTTTTGACCATCTTGCACTTGAAGTTCCTTCTTTTACTATATATTTTCCTTCTGCAACCAACGCGGAGCGTGCGTAAGTCTGCTTCCAGAACGCGTTCGTGGCATTGGTTCAGCCCCAAGAACGAACGATAACTCTTCCCGGCACTTAGTGACGTCATCTCGACAGTGTTTTAGAAGAACAGAGTTAGTTCCCCTATCCACATGCTATGTTTGTCTTATTATTCGTTGTTTTCACATATTTACATTAATGCCTTTTAAATAATAAAAGAAACATTTTTTATACGTACGTTTATGTTGGAAAAAAGAAAATATGCAAAGAAAGAATGCATGGTAAGCAAAACCTAGCAATATTTTTATAGTGAAATACATCGTAATCTTTGGGTACGATTTACAAAGAAATTCAAATTGAAATGTGTAACTACGAACACTTACACAGTATATAGATCAAGATATCAATACATAAGAATAATTTTGAATGGTACAAACTACGTGCCAACAACAATAATACGTTTGCCGGAATACTTTGCTTGATGTGTAACTAGGCATAGTGTGTATTAGGCCTATCTCAGTAAGACAGGTAATCTGTCCTTGACAATAAAACGAACTCAGGAAAAACTAAAACCACCTTTAGTTCAGCCTCCCGCACTGCTAGCATCCTTCTGATTAAAAACAAACAAACAAAATAAAAAAAAAAAAAAAACCCCAGCATCTAATGTTCGTAGCCAGATCGGAACGCAGCTGTCCTTTCACACGGAGCTGCTGCATACAGTTCAGTGAGAGTTTCGTACATTAAATGTTACACTGCCAGTAGTCTGCCACAGCGTCTACTATTACCTCCTCCTCACTGTCCCGTGAGAATGTAGCCAGGATCGTAACTAGCCAAAGTTCATCACAGACTCCATGAACATCAGGGGAAATTACTTCTCTCTTCCAGTGATTGATGTTTGGAATGGTCTTCCTGACTCTGTAGTAACAGCCCCTACATAACAGTCAACATCTTCAAATCACTGTTAGACACTCATTAGCAGGAACTGCCGACAAAGTACAATCCAGAATGTTTGTCGACCAAGATAGTCTCAGTCTGCGACTCTCTTCCTCCCACGCATGCAGAGTTTTTGACCCAGATATATTACAACGATGAACAGGCCTCTTATGGCCTCTAACACCCACACGTGCAAGTTCAAGTTGGTTCACTTTACCGTCTCCTGGGATTCACCAAGCTTTCGCTCTCACTGTTAAACGAAAACGAGGATCGTTCGTTCAGTCGTCTCCCCATGACCGAGTTTTATGTGTGTGCATGTGTTGATTTTGTACAAGCGTTTGTGTGCCACGAATGCACGAGCTGGAGTGAGTGTGTCTTCACCCTCATTATTATTTTGTCATCAGGTATTTGTGTGTGTGTGTGTATGGGGGGGGGGGGGGGGGGGGGAGGGGGGAAGAGGAGGGGGAGGGGGGGGGGGAAGAGGGGGCGGGGGGGGGGAGAAGAACGTGTATACGTTTAGAAGAACAAAGAGTTAGTTCCCCTATCCACATGCTATGTTTGTCTTATTATTCGTTGTTTTCAACATATTTACATTAATGCCTTTTAAATAATAAAAGAAACATTTTTTCATACATACGTTTATGTTGGAAAAAAAGAAAATATGCAAACAAAGAATGCATGGTAAGCAAAACCTAGCAATATTTTTATAGTGAAATATATCGTAATCTTTGGGTACAATTAAAAAAAAATTCAAATTGAAATGTGTAACTGCAGACATTTACTCAGCTTAACATCTACTGAAGAATTTTGAGTGGCACATACTATGTGCCAACAACAATAATAATACGTTCGACTGTACGTTTGCCGGAATACTTTGCTTGATGTGAAACTATGCATAGTGTGTTTATCACAGTAAGACAGGTAATCTGTCCTTGACAATAAAACGAAATCAGGAAAAACTAAAACCACCTTTAGTTCAGCCTCCCACACTGCTAGCATCCTTCTGATTAAAACACACACACAGCATCTAATGTTCGAAGCCAGATCGGAACGCAGCTGTCCTTTCACACGGAGCTGCTGCATACAGTTCAGTGAGAGTTTCGTACATTAAATGTTACACTGCCAGTAGTCTGCAACAGCGTCTACTATTACCTCCTCCTCACTGTCCCGTGAGAATGTAGCCAGGATCGTTACTAGCCATCACAGACTCCATGAACAATAGGGGAAATTACTTATCTCTTCCAGTGATTGATGTTTGGAATGGTCTTCCTGACTCTGTAGTAACAGGGGCGGATCAGTTACTTAGAGAGGGGGGGGGTTCCAAAGTGGGGGCGGCCCCGGTGGTGTCCAGGGGCAAAGACCCGGTGGGGGGTCTGGGGGGCTTTGCCCCCCAGAAGCTGAAGATATTTTCACTTTCTGAGGTGCTTTGGAGGCCTCTCCTGGTGTCTATTTACTATGAATCTGTACACAAATATGTCTGGACATTTTTTTTGCAGAAAGGCACTGTGATCAACGAAAATACATAAACTTACTTACATAGGTTGACTGAGAGGGACAGGAGGGGCATCCATAGTTGCTCCACTGTTTACAGGAAATTCTTTGGCAGCAACTGCATATAGGACTATACTTTGTAGCATAGGAGTCCACAGCTGCTTCAATATAAATGGGTATGTCACGATGGACCCTCATGAGTGCAAGACCATTCAGACGGCCTGCTCCCATTGATGTGCGGTGTAGGTTTTCAACGACCTCAGCCCAGAAATGGTCCTCTCACATTCAGCTGTGGTAATTGGCAAAGTGCAAATCAGTTTCAGCGTCATGTGGATGTTGGGGTACATGTCCCTATCACAGGCCTTTAGCTGCTCTAAATGGTGGGGGGAATTGCTCGTGGCGGTTTTAAAATTTCTCCACTTGGTGCTCCATCGGTGAAGCTCAGCAGCCAGACCTCTGAGTCAGGAAGGTCTGTGTCCCACAGTAACGCCAAGTGCTTTACCCCGTCGAACAGCCGGGAAGGGCCCAGGTAAGCGAACCAAGTTTCCGGAATCAGTGAAGGCGCCCTGGGCAAGCTCTGCATTCTTGAAGCGATCGTTCATTGAGTGACCAGATAGTCCAAGAATGGCACAGCAACTGATGTCGGAAAAAATCCCATGGCTGTATCAGCAGGGTGGTTTTCCTCACGAGCTGCCTTGCATTTAGCCGGGGGACTTGGATGATGGTGTCAAGTTCTGGCCCATCTCAGTGGCTTCAAGGAACCAAGAAGCGCTGAAAACATCATCGAATTTGTTCTCATTTCCCTGGAGGCTGGCAGTGATATTGGTTATTGCCGAATAGGCATCCGCAATGTCTCGGGGCACGCTTTTGGAGTTTCACACTCAGAGGCTGGGAGGCCCTGGAGGCACCGTGGGTCACAACAAATGCAATCAGGAAATCCACTATCAGAGATTGCATGGAGCAGACCCGCGCTTTGCAGGCAGTGTCACCGTCCCAGTTGTTTTCCCTGCGTTATCTGACCCAAGCAATCAAACACAACTTGAGACATGGCAGCGAATGTCTCGAAAGCATGATGCCTTTCCCCCATCGGGTTCTACACAAGTCCACCAGCTTCTGTCTCTTGTTTTCGGTCGCAGCCTGTCCAATCACTCGTCAAGGTTTTCTTTGTCTCTTGGGTGACAGTGAAAAAAACAAAGACAGCTCTTTGAGAACTGCGAGCATATTTTTCCCCAGCTGGCACAGAACAGGCTTTGAAAATGCAGAGGTTCAAACAGTGTGCAGCACATGAAAATATAAGCTTTCTCATTGTTTTCCCTTGGATGCGTGCCTGCACCCCTTTTTGAATTTGCCTGCCATGTTTGCAGCGCCATCATACCCTTTGGGCCCCTGATGTTGGCAGCATCCAAATCCCAGTTCCGCAGAGACTGCAGAATGAGGCCAGCAAGGGTTTCCCCGGTGATGTCATCACACTCTAAAAAAGAGGGGAAAGCTTCTTGAATAACATCGATGAATCCACAAAACGAATGACAATAGAATTTGTTCCATGTTTGAAGCATCCGTGACCTCATCTGCAAGGTCTGCCGATGTTGAAAAGATACGTCTTTCCACCACATACTTTCAAAAGAATCAGCATCCCGCACGATGCAGGGGCAGAAAATAAGATGTGTTAACGTGTTAACATGTTCAAATTTATTTCTTTTCTTTTTCTGAGAGATGAATTTGGTAATTTTCTTTTTTCAAAAAGAAATTATAAAGCTGAGTTTTTTTTTGTTTTTTTTTTTTAGGGGGGGGGGTTCCGGAACCCCTGGAACCCCCCCCCAGATCCGCCCCTGAGTAACAGCCCCTACATAACAGTCAACATTTCAAATCACTGTTTGACACTCATTAGCAGGAACTGCCGACAAAGTACAATCCAGAAGTTTATCGACCTAGATAGTGTCAGTCTGCGACTCTTCCTCCCACGCATGCAGAGGTTTTGACTAGATATTAATATTACAACGATGAACAGGCCTCTTAAGGCCTCTAACACCCACACGTTCAAGTCAAGTTGGTTCACTTTACCGTCTCCTGGATTCACCAAGCTTTCGCTCTCATGTTAAACGAAAACGACGATCGTTCGTTCAGTCGTCTCCCCCTGACCGAGTTTTATGTGTGTGCATGTGTTTATTTTGTACAAGCGTTTGTGTGCCACGAATGCACGAGTTGGAGTGAGGTGTCTTCACCCCCATTATTTTTGTGTCATCAGTATTTGTGTGTGTGGGTATGGGGGGGGGGGGGGGGGGGGGGGGGGGGGGAGAGGAGGGGGAGGGGGGGGAAGGGGGGTGGGGGGGGGGGGGGGGGGGAGCGGGGAGAGAAGAACGTTGTGTTACGTTGTTTTAGAGAACAAAGAGTAGTTCCCTATCACTGCTTGGTTTTCTTATTATTCGTTGTTTTCAACATATTTACATTATGTTTTTTAAATAATAAAAGGGAAATATTTTTTTATACATACGTTTATGTTGGGAAAAAAAAAAATATGCAAACAAAGAATGCATGGTAAGCAAAACCTAGCAATATTTTATAGTGAAATATTTGTAATCTTGGTACGATTTAAAAAAAAGTTGAAAAGTGTAACTACTGACCCTTACACAAACCAGCATATAAGTCCTAAGGGAGATTTTTTAATGGCACAAAATTACGTGCCCAAAAACAATAGCCTAATACGTTCGACGTCGTTTGCCGGAAAACTTTGCTTGATGTGTAACTAGGCATAGGGCCTAGTGTGTATTTTCTCAGTAAGACAGGTAATTGTCCCCTTTACAATAAAACGATATCAGGAAAAAAAATAAAACCTCCTTTTGTTTAGCCTCCCACACTGCTAGCATCCTTCTGATTAAAAAAAATAAACAAACAAAAAACACAGCATCTATTTTTCGTAGCCAGATCAGAACACAGCTGTCCTTTCACATGGAGTGTGCATACAGTTCAGTGACAGTGCGTACCAGAGTTTCGACATTAAATGGGCACTGCAAGTAGTCTGCACAGCGTCTATTATTACCTCCTCCTCACTGTCCCGTGAAATGTAGCCAGGATCGTTAACTAGCCAAAGTTCATCACAGACTCCATGGGAAAATCAGGGAAATTTCTTCTCTCTTCCAGTGATTGATGTTTGGAATGGTCTTCCTGACTCTGTAGTAACAGCCCCTACATAACAGTCAACATCTTCAAATCACTGTTAACACTCATTAGGAGAACTGCCCCCAAAGTACAATCCAGATGTTTATCGACCTAGATAGTGTCAGTCTGCGACTCTCTTCCTCCCACGCATGCAGAGTTTTGACCTAGATTTTTATTAAATTTTCAACGATGAACAGGCCCCTTAAGGCCTCTAACACCCACACGTTCAAGTTCAAGTTTGGTTCACTTTACCGTCTCCTGGGATTCACCAAGCTTTCGCTTCACTGTTAAACGAAAACGACGATCGTTCGTTCAGTCGTTCTCCCCATGACCGAGTTTTATGTGTGTGCATGTGTTGATTTTGTACAAGCGTTTGTGTGCCACGAATGCACGAGTTGGAGTGAGTGTGTCTTCACCCTCATTATTATTGTGTCATCAGGTATTTGTGTGTGTGTGTGTATGGGGGGGGGGGGGGGGGGGGAGGGGAGGGGGGAAGGGGGGAGAGAGGGGGCGGGAGGGGGGGGGGGCAGGGAGAGAAGAACGTTGTGTATACGTTGTTTTAGAAGAACAAAGAGATAGTTCCCCTATCCACATGCTATCTTTGTCTTCTAATTCGTTGTTTTCAACATATTACATTAATGTTTTTAAATATAAAAGAAACATTTTTTATACATACGTTTATGTTGGAAAAAAAGAAAATATGCAAACAAAGAATGCATGGTAAGCAAAACCTAGCAATATTTTTATAGTGAAATAGCCTATACCGTAATCATTGGGTACGATTTAAAAAAAGTTGTAATGGTGTAACTACTGACACTTACACTTGCCAGCATATAAGTCCTAAGGAAGATTTTTGAATGGCACAAACAACGTGCCAACAATAATACGTTCGACTGTACGTTTGCTGGAATACTTTGCTTGATGTGTAACTAGGCATAAGGCCTAGTGTGTATTATCTCAGTAAGACAGGTAATCTGTCCTTGACAATAAAACGAAATCAGCAAATACGAAAAACTTAAAACCTCCTTTAGTTTAGCCTCCCACATGCTAGCATCCTTCTGATTAAAAAAAAAACAAAAAACAAAAAGCACAGCATCTAATGTTCGTAGCCAGATCAGAACACAGCTGTCCTTTCACACGGAGCTGCTGCATACAGTTCAGTGACAGTTGCGTACCAGAGTTCGTACATTAAATGTTACACTGCCAGTTAGTCTGCCACAGCGTCTACTATTACCTCCTCCTCACTGTCCCGTGAGAATGTAGCCAGGATTGTTACTAGCCAAAGTTCATCACAGACTCCATGAACTCAGGGGAAATTACTTCTCATCTTCCAGTGATTGATGTTTGGAATGGTCTTCCTGACTCTGTAGTAACAGCCCCTACATAACAGTCAACATCTTCAAATCACATGTTAGCACTCATTAGCAGGAACTGCCGACAAAGTACAATCCAGAATGTTTATCGACCTAGATGTGTCAGTCTGCGACTCTCTTCCTCCCACGCATGCAGAGGTTTTGACCTTGATATTATATATTACAACGATGAACAGGCCTCTTAAGGCCTCTAACACCCACACGTTCAAGTCAAGATGGTTCACTTTACCGTCTCCTGGGATTCACCAAGCTTTCGCTCTCACTGTTAAACGAAAACGAGGATCGTTCGTTCAGTCGTCTCCCCATGACCGAGTTTTATGTGTGTGCATGTGTTGTATTTTGTACAAGCGTTTGTGTGCCACGAAAGCACGAGCTGGAGTGAGTGTGTCTTCACCCTCATTATTATTGTGTCATCAGTTATATATGTGTGTGTGGGTGGGAGGGGGGGGGGTGAGAACGTGTATACACGTTGTTTTAGAAGAACAAAGAGCTAGTTCCCCTGTCTACATGCTATGTTTGTCTTATTATTCGTTGTTTTTAACATATTTACTCAATACCTTTTAATTAAAAAAATGAAACATTCGTAAATACATACGTGTATTTTAAAAAAAAGAAAATACGCACACAAAAAATTAAATAAGCAAAACCCAGCAATATTTTATAGTGAAATATATCATAGTCTTTGGGTACAATTAAAAATAAAATCAACTGAAATGTGTAAGGCCGTCTCGAAATCGAAACAATGCATTTCTTGACTGGCACATTCTATCTGCCAAAAATATACGCTCAACTGTATATTAGCCTGAATACTTTGTCAGATGTGTAACTAGATCTAGGGTCTAGTGTATTTTAGCACAGTTAGACAGGTATCTGTCTTTGATAATAAAAACGAAATTAGCAAGCACAGAAAAACCAAAACCCCCTTTACTTTAGCCACCAACACAGCTAGCAACCTTCTAATAAAAAATAAAAAAAATGTTTTGTGCATAATTTCAATTTATAAAAGTCATTTGTTTTGTGAGATAGGCGATGACCGAGCCCTCGCTTAAAATACGCTGGGCTTGTGGATTTTGTTTTTATTTCAAAATGATATCTGATCTGTCTGTTAATTTTTTCCCCACGTGTGAATAGAGCCAACAGTTGGTGTAGGCCTACATCCTGTTTTTCATATAGTTGAATTAGAAGAGGAAAAAGAGTTTGCTGCCCTATTTAACTGCCTTTTTATGCCTGTTTATTGGATGTTTATGAAGTTGGTGATGACAAACTGCATATTTTAGTTAGAAGGATATATGTATGTAAACCGACATACATTAATTTGATAAGAGCATCTTCTACAACAAAATCATGACAAAATACCAAATAACTTACAGAATTTTAATATACAGCGCCATTTTTTTTTTAAGGTTGCAGATAGTATGGACTAATATATATTCCTTTGTTAAAAATTGTTTAATCCAAAGTACTGTAACCCCCCACATAAATAAGGAATTTCTGTGGTAGATTACAGCCAGGTTGGTTCTGCACAACATCTGTGCAAACAAAACAGAAAGAGTCGAGAATTGCACGGATGCTGTATGTATAGTTTGGTGGAAATTTTTACTAAGCAGGATAGTAGTCCGCAGAAAATAAACAAACAACCCAAAAGAAATAAATTGTATTAGGGATTTCTATTATTGTAACATTCTAGGAAATCTTTACTAGTTGTATAAATTAAGGATCACTCATTTAAATAGAAGGAAGGTTTTTAAATAATTTCCAATTAGAACAAAGAAATGATTATGTCCTGGGGAGGCGCCCATGTGACTTCCTGTTTGAGTGACCTTGTGGGTTCCTCCGGTTATAAAAGGAAGCACCACGTGCTAGCAAATCCTTTTACTTAGAGACAAAGAACCCCAGCTGCAACCAGAGCAAGCTGAGGGGGCTTTAAGGCTGATCTCTGCCACTACAGCAGAGGTGGGTGACTGTCTTATTTTGAAATCGAATTTTATACATTTGTTTATATTGCAGGCTTTATTATGGTATAGAAAAAAGGAACTAAGTAACTAAATGATTAGCCAAAAAGTTTTTCCAAAGAAGGAAGAAGTTGGGAAAGAAATGAAATTTGCACTGGTGGGCCACAGGGTTGGCCACATGGTTCTAGGTAGACTGAACAAAGACTGGTAGGCCTTTGTGACTGAGTGTAGCAAGCCTTCATGCAACCTACTTTTCACCTGTGGACACTGGTATGAAATAGTTTATAGTAGAATGTGAATGTTTTGGAAAGGATTCTGGTGTATGTTCTGATTATTGTTTATTTAGAGGTGAGATTTTTTATTGTGTATTGTATTGGTAAGATCTTTGCTGATATTGTCCATGTGTATTTGATCTGAAGTAGGGCAAGTTGCTCTCAAAGATACGGGATTTGTATTCATTGTTTTGTATAATTTTTGTGGAAAAACAATTATAAATGTGCTAGTAAATACAGAGGAAAAAAATGGAGAAGTGCGATACCTGTTTGGAAATTGTGACCATTGGGAAATTAATGTTGGAAGGGCGCAGAGGCGACCAAAAGGGAGTGAGATATGAGGTGTTGGGGAAACACACCTCGTATCAAAATTGTTGAGTACACTGTGACATGGAGATGTGACACAGTGTTGATAATAATTATTGAGCAGGAAAGCTCAGTAGCATTCAGTGTATACTTTGTTTGATTTTTCTCATGGGAAAAATCTTGTACAGGCAAAAGATAACACGGATGACAAAGCAATTTATGACCATGCTGTTTTGGCAAAATGGCAGGGTTGTGAAACATGTGGTCTGAGACAAAGGGAAAAATTTTCCATGTGGCATGGGTGACATGCACCTCACTGACTGGTTTCCCTACTGTAAAAGCAGAGGACTAGGGAAGTCAGTTTATTGGCATATTTATTTTCATGTTTTCAGGTTACTTGTGACATGTGTTGTTGATTTTGCAAGTGTACTTTTAATATGTTTAAGATGTTATGGGTTGTAGTTTAACTTTTCTTTTCAGCCATGGTTGTCTTTTCAGTATCATGTGTAGCCATTGATTTAATGGAAGAAATTAACGTGGAGAGATCCGACAGGAAAATTACTATGTTTGTGTTGTTTTTTCAGACGATTTTTTCTTTTGGCCTGAGACCCTTGGTTTTGTTTCTGGTGGTCAGTACTGGTTTCTTATTTAACTCCTAAAGGCTCTTAACACTCATAAAGATTTAAGATTTCTAAAATCACTTTTAAACTTTGAACTCTAAATTTTGTAAAATTCTAAAATGTCCCCGGGATCTCAGCTGTTTAATTTTTTCCGTGTTGTGTATGGATAGGCCATACTGTTGAAAGGAAATATTTTGGGCTGAACTGGGAAGAGTTTTGTTCTTTTTTGTTTCCCTTTATTATTTTTTTGCTTAGTTAGTCCTTATTATTCAAATAAACGTTTTTGTTTTGGTCTCACTATTTGTGGACTCCAGTCTGTTATATTGGGAAGTTGTGTTGAGTAGTTAGAAACAAAGATACTTAACAAGCACGCACCTCACCAAAAATTGTAACCCAAGAAGGGAGGGTTGTTAAGGGTTCAAGTTCGCTGGACCTAAAGAACTTTAAAACCCAGAAGGACACGGGTTTACATAAAGTGGCGCCCAATGTGGGGCCAGTGTTTGTTAAGAAAATTTTTTGTTATTAAATAGATAAGTAAATAAATAAAAAATATCATAAAATTTTAGAAATATTCTAGGGATAAAGATAAGGGTGTTATTAGCCGATTTGGAGTTGAGAGCCAGTACAGATTACTTGGCAGAACCAGGGCAATCGGCCATTAAACCATGGCTGCCAATGGAGAGGATGCGCAGAAGTTGCAGAGCTCAGTGCGGTCGGGGGTCCATCAGCAGACCAGAACCACGCCAGTGTTGGGTCGACACCAAACCCATACGCGGGTATGAGTGTCGAGGAGCTGCAGCAGAACCTGCTAGAGATGACCGCAGCCCTGTCCAGACTCACCCACGAGCAGCAGCGACCCATGGATGTGAGGGTGGTGGCCCCACCAGCTCCACCACCGACTCCGAATTTTCACGGGGCCAAGTCCCACCGGGAATGAAGTGTCTTTCCCTGAGTGGGAGGAGCAGACAGAACAGCTCCTTCAAGACATATCTATCACCGACGCCACGCAGCGAATAAAGGGCAGCCTAAAAGGACTGCCCTACCAGATGGCAAAAAACTGTCTGACAGGTGAGGAAGTTCTGGTTACCCTCAGACCGCTGTTTGGGGTAGTCAAGAATGCTGATGACCTGTACCAGGATTTCTGCCAGACACAGATGACAAAGACAGAAAAACCATCTGACTTTTGATGAGGCTTCTGGGAGCATATACTAGGTATCAACAAATATACCAAGTTTAGTGATGCGAGATGAGCAAAAAAGTGTTCAGCGTCTTTGTGAAGGGCCTCAACCAGACAAACTCGTCGCTCAGCTCAGAGCTTCGCAGTAGGTTCGGCCTTCCGGGAGAGACTACCCAGCCACTACCTGAACTGCTACGGGTAGTTCGCAAGCTGGAGTTAGAGATGAAGAATCCCCCGCACAGCCGTAAGCAATCTACATAAGGCAGAGGCTCGGGAGGACAGAGACCTGGACTTGCTGGCACAGAAGGTCGCAGAGAAGTTACTTGCAGCGGGTGGATGGGTGGGTCAGCTGGGGTGCAGTCACGTCCCACACAGAAGAAAGGGCCAAAGGGACACTGCTTTAGGTGTGGTGTGGTAGGGCAGCATTTTGCGAAGGACTGTCCAAACCCACCAAATGGGGCGACGTCGCCGAACAGGAGGAGGCGAGGTGTCAGAGGCAGCAGTCCAGCCGAAGGCAGGCGTTAAACGCCAATGGTCTGCTGGCAAGGGACAGCCAGTAGACCCACCATCATCTCGTCCCCCAGTGCTTGATGCCTACACCCAGGTGCAAGTAGATACAGCAGTGAACTGTGCAGACCAGGGACTCTGAACGCTGAAGCCAGTGAAGCTCAAGAGTAATTTCCAGCTGACAATCCCTCCAGCACAGGAAGTGGAATTGCGGGGCCCCATCACAGGTAGGACATCGACTGCTGATCTCCAGGTCCTCCATCGAACCGCAGATACACTGCCCAAGCACCTGAGTGTAAGTCTGCCGAGATCTTGGACACGGGTTAAAACAAAAAGTGTCAAGGTGATAGTGGAAAACAGGAACAGTCGCATTCTGTTGTCATTGACTCTGATGTAATATTAGCTGAATTAGAATTTGCTAACTCAGCTGATCAGTGTTCAATGACAGCAGAAAGCACGTTGAAGCACTGGTAGGTCCCAGTTGTGAGTCACCAGTACTGGTTGATGGGAAACAGACTTGTTGTCTTGTAAACAGTGGGTTCACAGGTGACCGTGATAGCAGAAGACTTTTACGTAGGGAATTGGCTAGTTTTCCTTTACAAGAACTAGACTACAGGCCTGAATATTTTGGGGCGGGGGGTCAGAAAGTTCCATATTTAGGTTTTATTGAAGTACCCATGTCTTTGCCTAAGATTGTTGCAGGTACGGATGAGACAGTCACCACCTTTGCTTTAGTGTGCCCCGATACACAAGTTCAGCACACGCATACCTGTGATAGTCGGAACCAACACTTTCAGGCTACTGGCAGAGCGTTGTGAAAAGGCAGGAGGTAAGCATTTTCTTCACTACCTTACCTATCCGTTGGAGGCAGCCTTTGTGTATAGAAATGTAGCTGGGAAGAATGCTAATGGTCTTTTGGGTACACTGAAAGTGAAGGGATCTAAAGTACAGATTTTAGCAGGGGAATGTGCAGAAGTCAGAGGGGTCATACATGGAACAGTGCCTTCCACACAAACAGCAGTCCTCATTCAGGAACCAACACAGACCACTTTACCCACAGGTTTACAAATAATATCTGGTAAACAACAGACAAACAAGTTGGGTCAGGTGAGGTTGTATGTCCAGAATACATCTGCACAGGACATCAGGTTGAAAAGGAATCAGGTAATTGGGGAGGTGTACACCATTACAGCTGAGTATGCCATTGACAAAGTGTTATCATCTCTAAATGATGTGGTTAGTGGGGAGGGTAAGGATTCTTCTGGGGATAGTCATGCAAATGTCAACTTGCATGCATCAACTTCTCCAATCAGAGCCTCAGACAGATCCTACACCTGAGCAGAATCCCATGACATTTAGGTTTGGGGAAGACACACCATCGGATGGCAGGAAAACTTTCAAAAGCGTCTTCAAGGGTATAGGGATGTATTCATTCAGCATGACTTAGACATAGGGGAAACAGACGCTGTCAAACATGACATTGAACTGGAACAGGTGACTGTGATCCGAGACGGCCACGGCCTATTCCACCCAGAGATTTTGATGAGGCAAAACAGCACATTCAGGAGTTGCTAGATGCTGAAATCATTGCTCCTTCTTCCTCACAGTATGCCAGTCCCATGTGTCCTTGTTAGGAAAAAATCTGGAGCCCTGAGGATGTGCGTTAGACTATCGGAAAATTAACAACCACATGGTCAAGATAGCTACGCCATCCCGAAAATTAAGATCTTTTTCTCACGCTGAACGGGGCCAAATATTTCACATCTGTAAGTCTGAGCAAGGCCTACTATCAGGTGCCTCTAACAGAAAGAGCCCAACAAGTTTCAGCCTTTACAACACCCTTTGGTCTCTTTCATTGGCTCCGGATGCCCATGGGTCTGAAAAACAGTCCAGCATGTTTTCAGCGCCTAATGGAGAAAGTCTTCTGTGACATGAATCTGGCCGAACTCATTGTCTTTTTGGATGATGTTTTGATTCATGGAAGATCCCTGGAAGAACTGGAGGAGCGAACCATCCAGGCTCTGGAAAGGCTGCGGAAATTTCTAGCTAAAGCTGGATCCAGAAAAATGCATTTTCGGAACAACCGAAATTAAGCATTTAGGTTTTGTCATTTCTGGAGAGGGTGTGCGCCCAGACCCTGAGAAAACAGAAGCATTGGACAACGTGGCCAGTCCCTCGTACGGTAAAGGACATAAAGAGTTTTATAGGATTTGCAGGATTTTATCGGCGGTTCATCCCACAATTTGCCACCATGGTGAAACCACTGAATGATTGACGCTGGGCTCAATCCAAACCGGACTGCCAAGAAGAATGGAAAGAAAGCTACCCTAACTCTGGCTTCTGACATCTCACACATGTGGGGTGAAAAACATCAGAATGCCTTTGAGTCAGTCATACAAGCCCTGACTACAGAGCCCATCTTAGGCATAGCGGATAAAAACTCAACCATTCACCCTACACTGTGATGCCAGTGGAACAGGATTAGGGGCTGTTCTATATCAAAAGCAGGAAGAGAAGCTCCGCGTCATCTCATATGCAGCCGTGGTTTGAATAAGACCGAGCAGAACTACCCTGCTCACAAACGGGAGTTTCTAGCTTTGAAGTGGGCAATGAGTGAAAAGTTTAGGGATTATTTGTTAGGTCAAAGGTCACTGTAGTTACTGATATAATCCTTTATGTTTTATTTTGAAAAATGCTCAGCTGGATGCACAAGTCATCGTTGGTGGCTTCACTCTCGTTGTTTGATTTTGATCTGAGGTATAAAAGGGAGCTTTACACACTGATGCGGATGGACTGTCCAGACGCCCTCAGGCACCCCCGGAAGAAGATGAAGAATACAGCGAATTTTGGAACAGACAAAATTTTTGCAGGATAGGCCAAAAACTTTGAAGAAGAAATGGAAACATATATCGCTGGATAAAGAGTTCTGTGCGCCTTGCTCAAAGCAAGAGGAAGGTCTATGTCTACAGACCATCATCAGCAGACGAAGGCACTTGATGATGATGATGAGGATATGCTGCCATTGAGCAAGTGCTGAAAGATCCGGCACGAATTCAGGATGATGTGTTGGATCCCCCAGGATTTACAAAGAGATCAATTTCAAACGCAGAGTGGAGACAGCTACAGTTGGCTGACAGTACACTGAGTGTAGTAATCAGAACCATAGAGAAGGGAAACAGTTAGACAGTAGTCAGATGAACCCATGTCCTCCAGAATTTAAAGTATTTGTTAGGGAACAAGCCAGACTAGATATGATTGATAGGGTTTTGTACAGGAAGTCTGTAGATCAAGGCGCCATAAGTCACCAGTTGGTTGTACCACCATCTCACCGCAAAGAAGCCATGAAGGGAGTCATGAAGATCTGTACCACACACACTGTGATGATGCCCTGCGGCAGGCCAGGAAACGATTTTCTGGCATTCATGGCTAGGGACATAGAAAGGAAGATAAAACGCTGTGAACGTTGTATCAGGAAGGGAGCGCATGCACAAAGAGCGCCAATGCAGTCCATAGAGACTAGCTATCATTGGAACTGTTGTCAGTGGATTTTTTGACAATAGAGGTCGGGGACAGAAACAGGATATTTTGGTGGTAATGGACCATTTTACAAAATTCTCCCAAGCAGTTCTGACAAAGAACCAAACGGCAAAAGAAGTTGCCCGAGCACTCTGGAACAATTTCTTCCTTGTGTATGGATTTCCTGCACGAATACTGACAGATCAAGGAAGAGATTTGAGTCCAAACTCATGAGGGTATTTGTGAACTGGCAGGGATTGATAGTAGTCGCACTAACCCCATACCACCGTCGGAAATCCGGTAGAGCGCTGGACAGAACCTTGATTGGAATGTTAAGAAGCCTCGAGGATTTTCAGAAGCAGGACTGGAGGAAATACTTGCGACAAGTGGTGCATGCATACAATGCACGGATACATGAAAGTACAGGTTTCAGCCCGTACCATCTATTTTTTGGACGCCAACCCAGATTGCCTGTGGATTTAGCCTTCGGATAGATCTGGAAAGAAATCGTAAGTGCAGTACAACGCAAGTACATCAAATCATTAAAAGAAAGTATGGCTGCAGCTTTATGATCTAGCAAAAGCGGCTATGGAACATTCTGCTCACAAGAACAAAGTACGCTATGATGCAAGAGCACATGCCGCAGAACTAGAACCAGGAGACAGATGTTTAGTGAAAAGAGTTGGGGCAAAAATTCACTCAAAGGTTGACGACCGATGGGAGCCTGATGTGTATACAGTGGTGTCCAAAAGATATGGCCTACCTGTATATACTGTTCAAAAGGAGAGGGCGATGGTGTTTTGCGCACCTTGCATCGTAACTTACTGTTACCGGTAGGATTTCTGGAAGTGGAACAGAAGCCGCTGACAGAGAGAAAATTGGAATTTTCTCCGTTAGAGAAAGGAAAAGGGACACTCCAAATCAGGTCACTGGTTTTGATGATTTGGATCAGGAAGAGGCCCAGGAGGAATTCCCTTCTATAGAAATAGTTGTGACACTGGCCCAAGGGCATTGAGGCTCAGCAGCACCGAGCTTTGTTCCCCATCAGAAACGAAGGTAGCAGAAATTGCCGACGAACAGGATCCGACAGCTGAGGATAGTTCGCATATGGGTGATGATCTGGCAGGAGATGAAGACAACCTCGAGGGGAGTTGAATGAGTCATCAGGGGATGCAGAGGCCCAAAGAGAAAATCCTCCACAGGAGCCAGATATCTTGGAAGATAACATCCAAGAAAAACATGATGTGCAGGAAGGACAAAACATGTCGGAGGACAATGGCGAGGAAGAAGGGGAATCTGACACAAGAGATGTGAGGAGGAAGAAAAGGCAAAACCCCTGCCACGGCGTTCCTCGAGAACGCGGAAAGCCAGTGGAAAAACTAAATTTGGGGCATCAGGTCACAAAAGAGAAAACACCCAAAGAGGATCATGAGCTGGAAAAGGTCATGATCACACTCAAAGGGCTACAGGAGCAAGGGTACCATTCCACTTGAAATCCGGTTACACTTTATTTTGTGGGACTTGTGGAAATTTGTAAAGCTCTTGTAGACTGCTAGACTTGATTTGTAGATAGTCAATTGTGTGTGTGTGTGTGTGTGTGTGTGTGTCCAGTATAGGTTGCACCCAAAAGAACAGGACAGTCTTGTTACCACTTTTAGGCTGCCTCACATGGGATGGAAGGATGAAGAGATTGCAACAAGCCATACATAAATTCTTAGAAAAGGAAGAAATCTGTTCAAGGGCCAGGTCTGAAAAAAAAGTTTTTCTTCTATTGTTGCTAATATTGTTTACCATTTTTCTGTGATTACAAAAGATTTGCGTTACGTGAAATTGAAAATTTCAATAGTTCAATCTATTTTTTTTAAAGATTTCCATAATGGGTTATGAGAAACCTTTCTTGCTGGGGGTATGTGTAACCCCCACATAAAATAAGGAATTTCTGTGGTAGATTACAGCCAGGTTGGTTCTGCACAACTCTGTGCAAACAACAACAGAAAGAGTCGAGAATTGCACGGATGCTGTATGTATAGTTTGGTGGAAATTTTTACTAAGCAGGAAGTAGTCCCGCAGAAAATAAACAAACAACCAAAAGAAATAAATTGTATTAGGGATTTCTATTATTGTAACATTCTAGGAAATCTTTACTAGTTGTATAAATTAAGGATCACTCATTTAAATAGAAAGGAAGGTTTTTAAATAATTTCCAATTAGAACAAAAGAAATGATTATGTCCTGGGGAGGCGCCCATGTGACTTCCTGTTTGAGTGACCTTGTGGGTTCCCTCCGGTAAAAAAAGGAAGCACCACGTGCTAGCAAATCCTTTTACTTAGAGACAAAGAACCCCAGCTGCAACCAGAGCAAGCTGAGGGGGCTTTAAGGCTGATCTCTGCCACTACCAGCAGAGGTGGGTGACTGTCTTATTTTGAAATCGAATTTTATACATTTGTTTATATTGCAGGCTTTATTATGGTATAGAAAAAAAGGAACTAAGTAACTAATGATTAGCCAAAAAGTTTTTCCAAAGAAGGAAAGAAGTTGGGAAAGAAATGAAATTTGCACCTGGTGGGCCACAGGGTTGGCCACATGGTTCTAGGTAGACTGAACAAAGACTGGTAGGCCTTTGTGACTAGAGTGTAGCAAGCCTTCATGCAACCTACTTTTCACCTGTGGACACTGGTATGAAATAGTTTATAGTAGAATGTTGAATGTTTTGGAAAGGATTCTGGTGTATGTTCTGAATTATGTTTATTTAGAGTGTGAGATTTTTTATTGTGTATTGTATTGGTAAGATCTTTGCTGATATTGTCCATGTGTATTTGATCTGAAGTAGGGCAAGTTGCTCTCAAAGATACGGGATTTGTATTCATTGTTTTGTATAATTTTTGTGGAAAAAACAATATAAATGTGCTAGTAAATAACAGAGGAAAAAAAAATGGAGAAGTGCGATACCTGTTTGGAAATTGATGACCATTGGGAAATTAATGTTGGAAGGGCGCAGGAGCGACCAAAAGGGAGTGATATGAGGTGTTGTGGGAAACACACCTCGTATCAAAATTGTTGAGTACACTGTGACATGGAGATGTGACACAGTGTTGATAATAATTATTGAGCAGGAAATGCTCAGTAGCATTCAGTGTATACTTTGTTTGATTTTCTCATGGGAAAATCTTGTACAGGCAAAAGATAACACGGGATGACAAAGCAATTTAGACCATGCTGTTTTGGCAAAATGGCAGGGTTGTGAAACATGTGGTCTGAGAACAAAGGGAAATTTCCATGTGGCATTGGGTGACATGCACCTCACTGACTGGTTTCCCTACTGTAAAAGCAGAGGACTAGGGAAAGTCAGTTTATTGGCATATTTATTCACATTGTTTTCAGGTTACTTGTGACATGTGTTGTTGATTTGCAAGTGTACTTTTAATATTGTTTAAGGATGTTATGGGTTGTAGTTTAACTTTTCTTTTCGCCATGGTTGTCTTTTCAGTATCATGTGTAGCCATTGATTTAATGGAAGAAATTAACGTGGAGAGATCCGACAGGAAAATTACTATGTTTGTGTTGTTTTTCAGACGATTTTTTCTTTGGCCTTGAGACCCTTGGTTTTGTTTCTGGTGGTCAGTACTGGTTTCTTATTTAACTCCTAAAGGCTCTTAACACTCATAAAGATTAAGATTTCTAAAATCACTTTTAAACTTTGAAAACTCTAAATTTTGTAAAATTCTAAAATGTCCCCCGGGATCTCATGCTGTTTAATTTTTCCCTGTGGTTGTGTATGGATAGGCCATACTGTTGAAAGGAAATATTTTGGGCTGAACTGGGAAGAGTTTGTTTCTTTTTTGTTTCCCTTTATTATTTTTTTTGCTTAGTTAGTCCTTATTATTCAAATAAACGTTTTTGTTTTGGTCTCACTATTTGTGGACTCCAGTCTGTTATATTGGAAGTTGTGTTGAGTAGTTAGAAACAAAGATACTTAACAAGCACGCACCTCACCCAAAAATTGTAACCCAAGAAAGGGGGGTTGTTAGGGTTCAAGTTCGCTGGACCTAAAGAACTTTAAAACCCAGAAGGACACGGGTTACAGTACATTCATCTATTTTATTATATACTGATAGTGTTACAAGGAGCCAGATGGGAAAATCTTCATTGACACTGTCAGACTGATAAACGTAAAATGGTTTTTTGGATAAAGAATAACACATCTTTGGAATGATCTACCAACTAACATCAAGTTTGCACAATCTACTAAACTCATTTAAAAATCACCTTGATGCAGATCATAAATTCACTAAATTGTTATTTGAATTTGATTAATAAACCAATGTGCGCATACGCAACAAACCAATTCAGAATACTGAACAATACATGGATGGGGATTCAAGAAAGGCCGCGAGGCGTAGCTATTTTACTTACTGTTTGGCTGGCGATATTGCCGAAGTGGGAAGCAATCCACAAACAAAAACATGCGTGTGGTTATGCACATGTTCGCTACACCACATCCGCTTGTGTGCGTTTCCATTTGCTATATGTTTGCTGCCGTCGTTGCATGTAGACAGAAAAAAAAATTATGAGGTCATTTGAAATACTGGAATCAGTGATAATGTTTAACATTTTATTTTTCAGGCCGACCACACGGGTCCATTTCAATCCTGTCATCATACTGTGATGAGAGTCGTGTCATGAACAGGCAGCAGAGACGGTCAGCTCTCTACACTGTACTATGTCAGAACGTCCTTTATTTCAATGAGGCATGGGCACAACTGGGAGAGATTACGTTAGAAAACCCCACGTAGGACCTGAAGACAAAGATAACATCACAGCAATCCTGTCTGGGACAGTTTAGTGCAACATTCTTTCAATCTTATGAAGTGAATTTGGATTGCTTTCTTATTGAAGCGCTAAATGCTGTGCAAGAGAAAGTTATTACATTTCGTTTCACATCCTTTAAAGCTATTAGAATACAGCAAGCATTGTATCAGATTGTTCAGGACTATCATGCATAAACACATACAGGTACACTGATGAAAACCTGAGATAAGAAAATAGTTGAGGTTTTACGTCCTCATAGCAAAAGTTTTTAGGGACATTCACGGTATTCTTTGAAACCTCAGATCAATTTACGATACCATTCTATATTTAAATACGTATAACTTGCCTGGGTTGTTGCAGAGGTCAATTTAACAAATCTTTCGCTTTTTATAGATTAGCATTCTGTTTAAACAAATGACAAGTCTTGAAGATTATAGTTGTGTGTGTGTGTTGTGTGTGTGGTGTGTGTGGTGTTTCAGATTTTTTTTTCCCTTTCGGAAGCACTCTGAAAACCAGTTTTAAAGAAAATTTCATTCCTTCTGCCTGGGGCTATTCTGTCTGATAACCAGTGTCAGAAACAAACAAGAACGGTGTTAGTAGTCTGTTTGAAAACAACTTTCCAGACAAAATATGTCCAGATGTAAGAGATCTTAAAAGTTGCTTCTTCATCATGGTAGTTGCTCCAGTAAACATTTATGAATCCATCAATGATGATGAACTTGATTTTGTTTTTTTATAAAAAAAAAAGAAAAAAAAAAGAAGTAAATCAGGGAGATTGGGAAAGAATTGTGTTATCGCAGCAGGAGATGAAAATGTTGTATCTGATGTAAGGATTGCTATTCGAAACCTAAAGTGTGGTCAGTAGATCAAAAACATGATGGGAGATTTTTTAAATGATGGAACACTTGAGCTGCTGGATGCATACAAAGCATTCTTCCCCCCCCACCCCCCCCCCAAAAAAAAAAAGAAAAAGAAAAAAAAGAAGATCATTTTAGAGACAGTTTAATACAAATAAACCAAGTTAACTGGATTATTTCTGTTGATTTGAAAGGAACTTGCATCTGAACTTGTTAGAATTCAAAGTGATATTGTATAAGCTATTATTCCAGCCATTCAGTTGTAGAGTTATCTCTAAAACAAAGTGAATTTGTTCACAACAAAAACTTTCAGAAATGTAAGCTCTCTCATCAGAGACAGCACACCTTATCATTATTATTATTTTTTTTTAATTAGGAAAGTCATCATAGATTTCAAAAAGGAGTATGTATGTTGATAATATGGAAACTATTGGTAGTATTTATAATGAAGACCATCAAGCGCACGTTTTATACTTGTGTTTTGAGTGTTTACTGCTAAAGAATTCAGGGTAAATCCTGTGGATGTTACTGCTCAAGATTTGAGATATTTCCATTTCATGTGTAGTTTACATCTTTGGTCAAATCAGGCCTTCCTGTGTTCTACTTTGGGTTTTGAAATGTCTGTAGGCTTTAATGTTTGTGATTTGACCATGCCATGTTTCTTATGCCTGTTAAAATAACAGTTGTCAGTGTCTTATGCATTTAATTCACATCACAATTAGACATACTATTACATCATTATTGCTGACAGAAAAATTTACATCAAGAACTGAAGAAGACTTTCTTTGCGCCAAACAGTTCTGTTTTGCCTTTGTTGTAGTATGGACTCTGAGGAGGTGTGTGTATTTTGTTCGTTTACATGGAACTCACTTGGCATAACAAAACTTTTGTGGATAGGGCTGCTATTATAAAAAAAAAGTGTTGGATCAAAATCATGCTCTCTGAAATTATAGACTTTTGTCATATGTTCAATATCAGCAATTGCATAGTCAGTGGTACTTTTGTGTTAAGTATTTTAATTGTTCTATGTATTGCTTTTATCATTTTTTATTCTCACAAATCTTGCCAATAAAAAGGTACAATTCGTTCTAGCAGGACATATCAATAAGATCTCTGCCAAATTATTAATTGGGTGCACATTTTCTAATTTTCTAATGATTAGAATACCTGTGCTCTTAAGTGTGGTAGAGAGATTCAGATGACAATTTTCCATTGTCTGCATAAGCACTAAACTCCCCTAATAACATTAATGAAATTCATTGTTGTTTTTCAGTTCAGCTCTCTTTTTCTGTATTAACAAAACAGTATCTTAGGCATGCTGTGACCTTTCAGGTGATGTAAATATACACTTCCCAGGAGAACATTATCAATATTAAAGATTTTCACCAATATGCAAACCGTTTTTTTTTCTTTTGTTTTGTTTCAACATATGTTCACTTGTTACTAATTCTGTTCATAACACAAATTATCATTCCTCCTGATCTGTTCACATTTATTTCATTTCTGTGCACAAAATAACATTAAAAATCATGATCACAGAAAAATATTCAGTGACAATTCTGGTAGTAGGTAGGTAGGTAGGTAGGTAGGAGCTATTATAGCCTCGTGGCTTTCATGTGCTCCATCAATTGAAATGACAGTACTTTTCCCGGTGTTTAGCGCAGCGTGATTACAGTTGCATATAATTTTGTATAAATTGGGATGAGAACCATTTCAGTCATCAAAATCATATACTATATCTTTAAAATTAGCATCTACATCAAGGAGGCTCTTAAAACTGTTGATATTGTTAGTTAGTTTGATGTAACTCGGAAGAGAATTCCACCTGCCAACTACTCTATTAGCAAATGAATTTCTCCTCAGGTCAGTGCAAGAATATGAACAAATAATTTGCCAGCATTGCCTCTTGTGATGTAGATTTGCTTAACTGGAATAGTGAGTTGAAATCAATGTCATCAACATGGTGGAATATCTTGTAAGTTTGAATCAGGTCACCCCTCACCCTCCTGGCCTTCAGGGATGTTAATCCAAAATATCTAAAGTCTTTCACCATAAGGCATATTTTTGCATTCTGGCAGTATTTTGGTCGCTCTTCTTTGAACCTTTTCTATTGATGGGGATTGTCTTTTAAGTAAAGGGTACCAGATGACGTTACCATATTCCACATGTGGTCGGATGAGTGATTTGTATAGCTTTATAAACATATCTTTGTCAATGAACGAGAAAGATCGTCTTATCAACCCAATCATTTGGTTGGCTTTACTAATAGCTTTCTGTATGTGTGGGTCAAAACTAAGATCACAGTCAAATGTAACTCCAAGGTCCTTTTCCTCTACACATTTTTGAATCATTTGATTTGAATCACCCATTTTCATTGTGTAATCATTTTGGGGGTTCTTCTTACCAATGTGCAGCACTTTACATTTTTGAACATTGAAATACAGGTTCCATTTGTGAGACCAATCCTGCACATTGTTAAGGTCCCTTTGAATGACAGAGTGATTGCTTAAATCCCCGTAAATCTTTGTATCATCGGCGAAAATCTTACATGTATTTGTTATGACATCCTGTAAGTCGTTTATGAATATCGTAAAAAGGACCGGGCCCAAGATACTCCCCTGTGGAATACCACTCAAAACTGGTTTGTCTGAAGAGTATACTGACCCTCCCCTCACTCTTTGTCTTCTTTCAGTCAGGAAGTCTGTAATCCAGTCAAGAAGAGATCCATGAATTCCATAATTCTGTAACTTAATGATAGTCTTTTGTGCGGTACAGAGTCAAAGGCTTTACGGAAGTCTAAATACACTATATCTATTGGTTTTTTGTCATCAGTAAGTACAGTTAAGTCGTCCATAACTTGAATCAGTTGTGTCATGCATGATCTTTTATTACGGAAGCCATGTTGACAGTCCGCAAAGAGTTTAAAATCATTAAAATATGATACTATGACATCCCTTACAATTGACTCTAGCACTTTACACATTATGCAAGTGAGGCTGACCGGTCTGTAGTTACTCGGGTCTTGTTTGGAGCCTTTTTGAATATGGCAACAACATCAGCTGATTTCCAGTCATCTGGGACCTTTCCTGTCTCTAAGGATTTATTAAACAAAATGCTGAAGGGATTGATAATTCCTTACAAAGTTCTTTCAATATTTTGGCTGGAATTTTATCTGGTCCCTGAGCCTTCGAGGGTCAAGATTTTAAGTTTAGTCTCCACTGCCATTGGGGTAACTCTAATCTCTGAAAGAGTTATGCCTTCTAAATTAAGTGGTTTAGTCATTTAGGTAAATTTTCTATATTCTCGCGAGTGAATACACTTGAGAAGAAGTCATTAAGCGTTTCCGCTTTCTCGGAGTCAGTTATTGCCATTTCACCTGAATCCATTTTCAGAGCGTTGATTCTAGTGTTTATTTTCATTTTTCCTGCACATATTTCCAGAAGTTTTTAGGGTTACTCTTTTGCCTGGTAAGCTATATTTTTCTCATACCCTTTCTTTGCGATTTTTATCATTCTCTTTGAGAGATTTCTTTCAATAATATATCTTTGGTAATCTATGCCAGATTTAGTTTCGAGATATACTTTTAAAGGCGTTATACTTTTTCTTAATTTGTCTCAAATTTTTTCGGTCCATCCATTTCGGTTTGATTTTATGCGTATTAGCTGATTTTCTAATTGTCACCTTTGGTATATGTCTGACCATACCAGACTGAACCCAGTCTCTGATAAGAGACCAGCACTTGTTTACCTCCATGCCAACAAGTGTGCTCCAATCTGTTTCACTACCTTCCCGTCTGAAAACATTATAGTTACCTTTACGTAGATTATATTTAGGACAGTCTTCTTGGTTGATTTTAGTTTTTGCTACATACATTTAGAAAGTAAGCACTTCATGGTCACTCAATCCAAGCGGTGCTCTATGGTCTATGTTTGATATGAGACTATTTTCATTAACCAGAATGAGATCAGGCATGGTGGGCTGCTGTCCATCTCTGTGCCTTGTGGGGCTTGATAATTTCTGAATGAGAAAAGCATTACGGATATTTTCAATTACTTCATTATCATCATCATTGGTCCATTGGCCATTCCAGTTTTCTGATGAAAAATTAAAGTCGCCCATTATACAAACTTTGTGATACTTTTTTTATTACCTCATGCTTCAGGGGTTGGAATAGTTTCTGTTTATTTTCCTTTGAACTCTGCCCACTCCTATAAATACAACCTAGTAAGACATTCTCATCATTTGGGCTTTTGAACTCACACAAAACACTTTCCTCAAAATCAGTTTCATTTAGGGGGGCCGGATAGCTCAGTTGGTAGAGCGCCGGGCTCGTGATCCTGGTGATCCTGGGGTTGCGGGTTCGAATTTCGGTATAGGGGGATTTTTCCCTTGGAGTTAACATTGGTTCTGACTCCATTCCCCATATAGTCCTTCGAATGAGACTATAAACCGAGGTTCCGTGTGTGAACGCACGCATAACATCTTGCACACACGTAAAATCCCATCACCAACTTTCGGAAGAGAAGGCCAGTTTGGCCGTTGGTATGGATGACACGTGACACAAAGCATGCACCTTCCCCGAAGATGAGTATGGCTGCCTTAATGGCGGGATGAAAAAGGGTCATACACACAAAACTCCACTGCCTGGCTATACAGGGAGTGTCCGCAGGAGTATCAGCCTGCGTACGCAGAAAGAAAAAAGAAAAAAAGTTTCATTTAAAACATCACATGGTTTGGAATTTAGTTTGTGTTCTACATACAGTGCACACCCTCTTTTAGGTTTGTCATTTACAAATTGGTCAAAACCTGGTATATCATATTCAGTGGCTGATGGAACAGAGGAGCAGTTCTTTGGCAGGATTTCATTAAGAGCAATTATGGAGGGTTTTGTTTCCTGGATACGTGATAATAGTTCTTCCTTTTTATAGGCAGCCAAAATGTCAACATTAGAATATAAAACTGTACAAAAATCTTCAGAGAAAGAGAAAGAATAATTACGAGAAAAAGTTCCTGTGTCATTTTCACACCTTTCTTTCAAAAATCCTTTTGTCCATCCCCATTCACACTCTCATTCCTCTTTTGGTCATGTGGGAGTCAGACCCCTGACCCTCCGCCTTGGCGGGCTGGTCAGGAGGGTCCCTCCGCTTCATGACCTGACCATTCCTGATGATCAGGTTTGTTTCTCCCCTTTGTAGCCTGTCCTTTAGTTCCTGCCTCAGTTTGTGGTTTGCCTCTCTCTCTTTGGGGGTGTAGTCATTGTTAAAGTAGAAACGCATTCTTTGTCTGGAATGTCCACATTTACTTGCTGGTTGGTGCTTTTTTCATTATCTCCCTCTTTTTCCCCTCTGATTTAATTTTACTCTAAGCATTCTCGGTCTATTGCCTCCCCTCTTTTCCCAGTCTGACTTGTTCCTCTATCTCTTCATCGGTCAAGTCAGTGATCTGTCTGATCAATGACTTTGCCTGTTCAAGGTCATCTCTTTGTTTTTCATTTGATGCGTTTTTGTACTTTCTTTCACATTAGTGATGATGAGATTTGATGAGTTTTTTCTGTCTTTGTCCTGTGCCTCCCCAGAGCTTCAGCCAATCTTCTTGTCAACTACCTCCTCAATCTTCTCCTCTAATTTTTGTCCTACATAAATGTTTTCCCCCTCAGCTGCCTTCTGCTGCACGCAGACGAGGCATCCGGTTCACAAAGGAGACGGCGACACAGAGGAAAGAGGAGATCTAAAGCGAAGTAGACTGTCTTGCAGATTGTGTGTGCAGGGGAAAACAACAGAATACGAGATAAACAGACATTACAGCACCCACAAAAAACGTAACGTACCATTTAAAAAGTGGTCGGAGCAAACAGATCTTTTGGGAAGTGTCAGACCAAATGTAACGGCCTTGAGTCGAAGTTGTGCTACCTTTCTCTCCGTCTCCTCGTTGTTAGGTCTTCGATGATCTTCCCCTTGTTGTTATACGGTGGGTTTATGCTGAATAACGCCTATCTTTTTCCGACTTTGTTTATTGTGCAGCCTTTCCCAACGCAACAATTTTTGACCATCTTGCACTTAAAGTTCCTTCTTTTACTATATATTTTCCTTCTGCAACCACGCGGAGCGTGCGTAAGTCTGCTTCAGAACGCGTTCGTGGCATTGGTTCAGCCCCAAAGAACGAACGATAAACTTTCCGGCACTTAGTGACGTCATCTCGACAGTGTTTTAAAAGAACAGAGTTAGTTCCCCTATCCACATGCTATGTTTGTCTTATTATTCGTTGTTTTCACATATTTACATTAATGCCTTTTAAATTTATAAAAAAAAACATTTTTATACGTAGTTTATGTTGGAAAAAGAAAATATGCAAAGAAAGAATGCATGGTAAGCAAAACCTAGAAATATTTTTTATAGTGAAATACATCGTATTCTTTGGGTACGATTACAAGAATTCAAATTAAATTTGTGTAACTACGAACACTTACACAGTTATATAGTCAAGATAGAATACAAAAGATAATTTTGAATGGTACAAACTACGTGCCAAAAACAATAATACGTTTGCCGGAATACTTTGCTTGATGTGTAACTGGATTGTGTGTATTAGGCCTATCTCAGTAAGACAGGTAATCTGTCCTTGACAATAAAACGAACTCAGGAAAACTAAAACACCTTTAGTTCAGCCTCCCACACTGCTAGCATCCTTTGATTAAAAAAAAACAAAAAAAAATAAAAAAAAAAAAAAAAAACCAGCATCTAATGTTCGTAGCCAGATCGGAACGCAGCTGTCCTTTCACACGGAGCTCCCTGCATACAGTTCAGTGGAGTTTCGTACATTAAAGTTACACTGCCAGTGGGTCCCCCTGCCACAGCGTCTACTATTACTCCTCCTCACTGTCCGTGGGGAATGTACCCAGGATCGTAACTAGCAAAGTTCATCACAGACTCCATGACATCAGGGGAAATTATTTTCTTCTTCCAGTGATTGATGTTTGGAATGGTCTTCCTGACTCTGTAGTAACAGCCCCTACATAACAGTAGAGAACTGTATTATGCCGCTTCTAACACTTCCCCCCTCAAACAGTTTTCGGGCGAAAGTGACCTAGAAGCGGCCAAAATACAAATAACGACCCTACAAACAAACATACTGTGCGGGGTTTATCCTTTTTAAATTTCTAATTTACTAAAGTTTTCAGAGAGTAGCGTAGGAAGTAGCAGGACTGAACACGCCCCATAGAGTAACGTAGGGAAAAGCAGCCGTGACTGAACGCGCCCATATACCGGTGGGTGCACTAGGCTATCGATTACTTCGCAGTTATGTTAATTTCAGCGGGGGTTCGTCAGCACAGAGAGAGGCGAGCAAAGCCTTTTAAGGTCAAGTTGCCTCCGTGGGGGTGAAGGATTGCTTGTGGGTTTAAATAATATTTCTATTTAGACACGGAGGAAAAGCAGTTTTGGACCCATAGGCATAGTGCGTAGGGACACAACACTCACACACGAACACACACACATACACACAAACACACGCTCATACACGCGCGCGCAACAGAGAGAGAGAGACAGACAGACAGACAGACAGAAGACAGAGAAGAGAGAGACGAGAGAGACAGACAGACAGGAGGCGGGCAGGACACACACACACACAGAGAGAGCAGGAAAACCCGACTTGTTGGCAGGGACAGCACAGACTGAGCGAGCGCGGGGGCCGAAGGTGTTGGCACACACGAGACTGACACCAGGTTTTCACAGTAGTCTCTTCAAACACGGGACAGACTCAGGAGAAGCAGTATCAACACTGGGCAGCACGGGACGAAAAGGTGTTAACATGGGCCGGGGTAAAACTGCCCTTTAAACAACAACAAAAACAACAACAACAACAACAAAACTGATCTGGAGCTGTTCACAGTTTCGTGATGTTGACAGACACCGCACACACACACACACACACACACACACACCACACTGGGCACAGACAGACACTTATACACGCGCGCGCGCGCCTCACGCCTGCTGACAAACTGAGAGGCCCCAAAAAATCAATACTGCCGCCCCGCTCCTCCCCTCACCCCACTCCTTCACGCGGGCCTGCGCATTACAATATATTTCATCAGCTTTTCTCGAAGCTTCTCTGCCGCGTGGCGGCGCTCTCACAGCGCTCACATGACTAGTAACCAACACCGGTTTCTTTCATTCTTCTATGGCTCCCGGACGAGTAGGGGTTTTTTATTGCGCGGGTTTTACTGTGTTTGGTGTGTTATTCAAAAAAAAATGGCTACCCGTTTCACTGAAGAGCAGGCTCTCGCCATTGAACCCCAAAAGTTTTACCATACTTGCATGTCAGAGTATTTGTTGAAAAAAGAACGGGGTGAAGCATGTTCTTTTACCGCTGAAACCGAAAAGAAGTATTGTTTTCCCTAAAAGGAACGAAAAAGAAAAAGGGGAAACCCGACTGCTTTGGAAATGGACGACTATCTTAAAGGTTTGTTGGTTAAAGGAAATGAAAACTTTTGAAGGCAATATTGCTGAACAAAATATAGCCAGTTTCATATTGTGTTTGACTATCGATGAGAGGTTTCCCTTATTTAATAAATGGCGCTGCATTGTTGAAAGTGGCCAAAGCAAAACCAATCCATCACGCGTTGATTTTTGGGCGTTGGCTTGGGGACAGCCCAAGTCATGTTTAAAAAACAAAAAACGCATCAAACATGGCGTTTATTTCTTAAGACGCAGGTGATCATGTCTGTTTTCGTATGCTGGAACTCATTCAACTTTCTGTGTGTTTTTATAAACATCCTAAATTCCACAAGCTAGGAATCAGTATAAATGAACTGTGTAGCAAAGGGCCAAACCATTATTAAACTTATGCAACAGAAACGATTTTCGAATGTTCTGGCAAAACAAACTAGATAGGGATAGGCAGACCTTAGTACATCTCCCAGTAGGGGAGAGGAGTAGTGTGTGGCCAGCACTATCTTCATATAAATGCTCCAAATATACAATGAGGATGTACTACTACTGGCGATTAGAGCCGCCATTTAAAAAACTCGGCTACAGCAGTTAAATTTCTGTAACTTGCCAAAGCCAGTTGCAAGCCTGGTTGAGAAAAGAGGAGCACAGCAAACTAGGCCAAACAAACCCTATGTGATCGCTTGCCGCCAATGACGTCAGCACCTGCAAAGCTCGGTGGCAAACTAGGTCAAACGACCCCTTTTGATCGCTTGACTACAAAGCGCGGGAGCACCCGCAAAGTCAGCGGCAAAACTAGGCCAAACGACCTATGTGATCCTTGGGGTTGTTGAGGTTGCGCGCGGGACACAGCCTGGTAGTTCCCCTTCTTGTTTTTTTGTTGGTGTTTGTGTGTTTTGGCCTACCCACGCACGCACGTCCTCCGCCCCCACCCCTGGACTGTCTATTGGGTGTTTGTGTTTGTTGTTTGTTTTGTCCTACCCACGCATGCACACCCCCCTACCCACTCCACCCCACCCACCCTCACCCCACCCCCCCCCGCCCACAGCCAAGTTTTTAATAAGTTCTTGATCAAGTTCTTAATTAAGTTCTTAATAAGTTTTTGATCAAGTTCTTGAAAGTTCTTGATTAAGTCATCCTTTAAGTACAACCAAGTTCTTATTAAGTTATCTTATAATTATCAAAAAAAATACAATGCTATGTTTTTATCTTAAATGTAGATGTCTAATATAGTACACACACGCCTCAAAAAACGCGTCATCGTTGAGGATGTCTTGTCAGCGTTCTCTGCATAGATCTTAAGGAGTTTTTACAACCGAAGCAAACCGCATTGATTTTCAATTCTGGTCTATGGAAATGTCTTTTATAGGGCTCATGTCTTTATTTATTGACTTCTCATTTTATAATACGCCATGATCTTTTTTATTAAAAAAATTTTAAAATATTATTTTCCATTATAAATGGATCAAAATGATGCTTTGTTATTGGCAGTTTTGGCGTGCAGTTGTCTTTTTTGTATTTAGCGGTTCAGGTTGTTTTACTTCTTTTGTTTCTGTTGCCATTGTGTATATATTTTATAGCCGTAATAACTGCCCCAACGCAGCAATGGCGCCTAAAATGGCAACAGTTTTAAGTTCAATATTCCATGAAGACTTTGGGGCCCTTGTATCACATGGAGTTTTTTTAGCTGGCATTGAATCAACTTGTTCTGGCGTTGGCGGCGTTATGTTTTCATTTATGAGTCATATTCTGTAACATTAATTTTTTTTGTCTGTTCCCCTTGCTAATTTTTTTCCCGCTTCAACACGCCCAGGATTTTTAATGGCCTCCACCTGATTCAGCGTTTTTGCTGATTTTCTGGCTTGGTTACTTTCTCCCCCTGATTCGTGTTTTCTGGTTCTGCTGATTTTCCAGATCGTTCATTTTGAAGGGAAATAAAATCTATATGATTAAAAGTTATTAATTTCCCTGATTAATGGCGATAACAATTTTTCCAAATCTATAGTATAGATCACACCCTAGAGACTCTAATGACTTTGTTAAAACTGGATCTTGGTTAAATCATACGTAAGATCTTGTTTCAGAATCAATGGGAGCAAATTACTGACTAGTTTAGTGTACAAACAGAACCGTTTGCCAAGCTTTTCACCCTTCTAGACCCAGCTGCGCTTCATACCTGTTATTGATACTTTAAAAAAGTCTTGCGGCGACATTTGTTGAATTGTTCTATGCTGAATTCAGTTCGAGGAAATGTTTTTTTTTCCCACATGCTGCCAAAGAATAAACCCCTCCTTTTTGGGCATAATTGCTTGGTTTATCAGCTTGGTTATTCATAAGTTCAGAGGTTTAGGCTGCCTTGTAGCTGTAGGAGATCATCACTGTTCATGTTTTTTAATAATTATTTAAATTTTTTATTTTTATAAAAAAAGGAGCACGAAAAAAACTGTCACCAACTTGTATACCATTCTGCTGTTATTGGAGGACTAAGTGTAGGATACTCAATTTCTTGGGAAAAGCCTGTTAAGAATTTTAAACCAGCGATCTTGGCAAACTAGACTTTGAGGATTCAGCAAAGCTGATTGCTTTTCATTGCAGCTTCGTTTGCCACGAAAGATTTTCTAGTCAAGCAAGGAATAATTCCGGAAAATATAAATATGTAAGAAAAAAATTTCATTTATAAAATGGCTTCGCTCGTAATGATGATAGGCGGCGTGTGGTTAATGCGCTCGCTTTTGTGGAAGTAATTACGCATTTAGTAACTGCGAGATGAAGGCGAGAGAAAAAGACCCTAACAAAGCTGTGGAGCAACTAGCTGCAGCACAAGATCGCTATGAAAAGCAGGAATTGGCAGTTAGATTTTTTTTTATAACACACTGAAAAAACAGGGGGATGCGCTTACACATTTAAAAGAGTTGATTCAAGCAATAAAACAATATTTTCTGTAAAAGGCAAACCCAAACGAGACATTGCCCCCCCAAAATTCAGTGACTTTTATCAACCATCAGAAAAAACAAAAAGTTTCAAGAAATCGGGTTTATTTTCGTTGGTTTTGACCGTCGTGTATTTTGTTGCACATAATATTGGTGAGTAAAAAATGAACAAATCTATTATTCGCCAAAAGGATATTGGAAGGGAATAACAGCAATTAAAAGCTAAGCGAAGCAGCTGGAGTCAGTGAACAAACAGCAAAAGAATGGTTATCTAATACAAAGCGATTTGGCAAAATTTTTTTACGGGCCTAGACGAATACAGAGACCACACTTTGTGAACACAATTTCCGAACGGACACCCCTCAATGGACCTTCTATTTTTTACCCTCTGTTTCGATTAGGGCGAAAAAGATTTAGTACGCACTTACAGTCATTTGACATGGCTTCAAGATACAAAGATGCGGAGCCATTAACACAAAGAGTGCTTCTGCTGTTGCTGTCGCTATACAACTGATATACCAACGAGGGCCACTAACTTATCCTCGCATGATTCAAGTTGATGATGGAAAAGAATTTAAGGCCAAGTGAATCAATTATTGTTAAAAATAGAGTTACCATTAGAAGAGGCTTTTCCAGGAGTTCACAGATCACAGGCTTTAGTTGAAACTTTAACAAACGTTAGCTGAAAGACTTTTTTTCCTACAGTATCACAGAGAGTGATTGACAATTCTGCAACACAGAATGGGTTAGAAGATTTCCCCCAGTTTTGCGCGCAATTTAAAAATGAAGAATTTAAAGGGTTAAAACCAGTACAAGCAATCAAAAGAAAAACAATAAATGTGTTGAAGGAGAGTCTTCATCCGGCAAACTATTACCGTTTGGTTTAAAAGTAAGGTACCTTTATTTACCGGGGGAAGCAGAAGGGGACACTCGCATCAGGGCAACAGATCAGTTTGGAGTGTTGATCCATATGAAATAAAAAGAATTGTAAAGTGAATCGCCCGTGTATTATTTACGAGAAACTGGCACAACAAAACAACCAGCTCCTCAAAGATCTTTTGTGAAGGAAGAACTGCAGATAATTCCGCCGGGCACAGTTCCGCTTAATTAATTTACGGTTCTCCGTGCCCGATTGCATATGAAAACTCTGGATTAACAAACACCGTTTTGTGTTTGTTCTATCTAACGACTTCTTTGTTACAACAGTTGTGTTGATCTCATGTAGATTAGATCGCAGTTTTACGTTTGTCATGATGAAAGTCTTATTGCCAAACAATGCTTCTTTGTAGTTGTCATGTGATATGTTTGACTGCACAACGCTGCGGGATATTCCCTTTGCTTTCTTAATGATTTTCTCCTGGCTCGAAATACTGTACATTTTTTACCTTAACCCCACATACTCTTGATCACCTTTCCAGATAATTCATCCTTCATCTTTCCTAAAACCTTCTTGTTAGTAATTGAATGTAAAGGCGAATTTTAGGATATCGGACGTGTCTACATCGCTCGCTCCTTTAGCTTACTTCTAATTCCATGTCTTTATAGATGTCTTCAGTAGGGTATCTATACAAAAACTATCTGTATCTGTGTAAAGTACTCTGGACTCAGGATACGAGGGCTTAAGTAGTCATAAGAAACTCTAACATCAAAAGCTTTGATAATTCTAAAACAGCAAACCCAATAAATACAGGTTTGTCCAATTTGACTTTCTTTTTTTTTTTCATCATTATGCCAAAAGGTGATCATGAAATTTTCTAAAGTCTGATAATTAGGTTTTGAAGTCAGCTTAATTGCTTCGTTCTCTTGGTGACTAATCTGACATCTTTGCGCTTGTGCGGATTCTCCATAGTCTTTCCAAAACAGCTGTTGTTCATCAGCTTGAAAAAGTCTTTTTTCTGAAGCATCTGGGATTTAGTTCTGGATCAGTGTTCTTCATGATGTATGGTTTCATGAACTGTTCTTGATCAAAACAATTATGCGATGAACAGCTGTTAACTTTAAACCATGTCTTAAATAAAATTGTAGAAGTCTGTAATGGCAGACATAATTTTTTTTGCCTCGAGATTGGGCACAAGTTTAGGCGGCTCTCTTGGGAAATTTTTCTTTAGATTTCGCGGCTAATGGATACCCTTATGCAGGCCATGGATTTCCCATGGGGGTATTCAAGTCAACTTCTAGAATGTTTCCACGTTTTGGGGATAAAGGGGGTTTAAACTCCCCAAACCCCTTTTTAAATCCCCTTTTGGGAAAATATTATTCGGTTTCGCCGCCTGTGAACTTTTTAAAAAAGTTACGTAAAGTATTGGGGCCTTTGGGCCCACCCATAAAATTTTTTTGGGGGGCATCAAAATTTTCCATGAGTTTGTTAGCCCTTTTTAAACGGGGTTTCAAATCGCCAAGTATTTGTTGTTTTGTTTTAAACGGGAATGATGCATGCCATACTAATTCCCCACGAAACCCTTTTTCATCATCTGAATCATTGGGGGGTCGAAAATTTAAATCAATCTTTACTCCAGTAAATTTAAAGAAAGCGTCCCAAACCCCGGGGCCCGCAGAAATGTAATGCGCGGGTTCCGGCTATAAGTTTCATGGGGTTTCTTTCTAAAATTTTTCAAAGACCCGCCAAAAACATGATCAGCCATCAAGTAGGGTCAGGTAGCCCCCATCTTTTTAAACACTCTAACTTCTGCCACGCTTCTTGAGCATGCTGGTAATCGAATAAACTGATGCCCTTTCCTAAGACTGGGGAAAAAAACGCGCCTTTGGGGGGAAAGGGGTTCTTAATAAAAATTTTTTCCCAATTTTTCATGTCCCAAAAAGGGGGGAAACCCCCTTTCAACAAAGTTGGGTAAAAATTTTATTCTTCGTTTTTGGGGCCAGGACTTTAAGGAAATAGCTAGTGATTTAAATTTGAACCCACCCATGTTTTTGCATAGAGTATAAAAAGGGACATGTTATTTAGTTTTAAGCACATGAATTTTTTTCTGATGACTGTGCAATGCATGTCCCCTAAAGGCGCTGGTTATGCTTGCATTAAAAGGTGAAGTCGAACCTCGCAAGTTGTGAAAGAATCCCGGCAGCTTCCTTGCCCTTTGGTTCAAACTTTAAGTTAAGTTTGGGCTTTTGGGTTTTGCGCTGCTCCCTAAACTTTCCGCAAATTGTGATCTTTGGTCTTTTTATTTTTTGGATTCGCTGCGTTGAGGGAGGCCCTAAACCGCAAACCCAACAATGTGGGCTGAGTCATATTTGTTTTTGGGTCTTAGGGTCATTAGGGATTTAAAAAATTTTTGATTTTTAAAAAACATTTAATTACCCCCTTTTTTCTGCATCGTTCTAAAAGTATTTTGCAGCTTTGGGCCCTCTATATAATTCGGGTTTTGGGGAAGGAACGCCATCCGACCTGAAAATTGATAAAAAGAAAAATGAAAACGGGATCTGATGAAACCCCTTGGCCCCGTTTTGGGAAGTTTGCGGTTTTTGGGGCCCTTTTAAAAGGGAAAAAATAAGCACTCGAATCTGCTTTAAACAACTTTGGGAAAGGTTTTTTGGGGGCCTTTCCCATTTTAAAACAAATTTTTTTGATCCTGGGGGGGGCGTAGTTAGTTCTGTATTACAGTCAAGGGGCCGTTTACAATGTTTTTATTTTCACTCGCGGCTTGAACAGTTTGGTTTCTTTTTTAAACATTTTCGCAAAATTTCTTGTTATGGAAATCCCCTTTGAAGTATCCCGGGCAAAAAATTACTCTTTGGTGGAATTAATGTGAAATGGGGTAGCCCCGCTGGGGGAAAACCCTTTCATTTGTAAGTCAACTTTTTTTTTGGTCTGGTTCGCCAATTTTTGGGAACTTTTTCTTGGACACTTTTTTTCGGGGGGTAGATTTTTTTTTCCCTCACCCATGGGTAGACATTAATTTTTAAATTGGGTTTGTTTTGCTTTTTAAAACCCGATAAATGGAACCCACGCAACAGGAAAGGGACACCCACTAAAGTTAAGGTCATTGAGGTAAGGTGATGTTAAAATTACTTCTCTGGTTTTTGCGGGCGTGATGCACCTTGCGGGAAACACCAATGAAACTTTTGGTTGTCTGAATTTTTTATGTTTAAAAATGTCTTTTCGCCCAACTCTCGGGGCTTGGAATGAAAAGATTTCCCAAACAATCGGGTTTATTAGACTTTTTTAAATTCTGTCTCTAAGATTTTTCGCCCTCTGACCAACCAGGGGCCTCTCATTTTAAGCTTTTTTCAGGGGCCAAGCTTTCAAACTGGGGAAAGCATTCGTTGAAAAACCCCCCCCGGGGGTTAAGTTTAGGAAAAGAATAGTTTTGGTTTTTTTGGTTGGGGCCCCAAACTTCTAGATTTTTTCATTTATTGTTACTTTATCGATTAAAACAGTTAAAACATTACTTTAACTGGGGGGCTATTGTTTTTTAAACCTGGAACTTGAGAAATTGCTTGAACAACATTGCCTGTATTTTTGGGGGAAATCAATGATTTTCAAAATCAATATCATTCAGGCTCTTGTTAAACCTCTCTCTAAAGGGCATTCTTAAAAAAAATTGTCTTGCCCTTCAAAACCCTTAGCCAGTGAGTTCTTTCTAACTCAAAAAAAATTTATTTAAATTAAAAAAAAAAAATTAAAAAATTAAATTTTCGAGGGTTCTTTTTGCGTTTGGGCCTCTTTAAACTAAAGTAAAACCCCCTTTTGGTGTTGTTAATGTGACTGTTTTAAAAAAGAGTTTAATTTTTCTTTTTCCCTTTTTTAAAAAGCATTCCTTTTTTACTGCTCGGGGGTCTGGGCTGTTGAAAAAAGTTGCCTCGCCTTTCTTTAAAAGATAAAATTTTTTTGTTTTTTTGTAGTCACCAAAATCACCTGGTAAACAAACAAAATTTTCACCGTGTTTTTTGAGTCAGTTTGCTTTATTTATTGCGGTTGAACGAGTAATTTTTAGCTTTTATTAGTTGAACCATAGCTTTTGTGCTTTGGGAGTTTATTTTTTTAATTTTTTTGGCCCCCGCATTTACAGCTAATGAACATAACCGAGAGTTTAAAGCCCAAAACCCCCTAGAGGTAAAGCGGGCGGGTGCCCCTTTCCCCGTTGCTAGGGACCAACACCTTTTCCTGTGATGGGAGCACTAATAGTCGATGCTCCATTTTTTCCCAAAGAAACAGAAAAATTTTAAAGGCAGCAGAATCCCTTCTTTTGGTTTTTTGGCTGTTTTTTGAAAGGTCTTCTCAAATTACTTGTGCATTTGCGTAATGTTTGTTAATCAAAAGGTTTTTATGTTGGGGGGTTTCTACTATCTCTTCTTTTGGGGGCGCTGTAGGCACTTTTGGTTTAAACTTAAACAGACAGGGCCTTTTTAAAAAAAAAAATTTAATTTAGTATTGTATATCTTTTAATCTTTTATTTTCAAATTCACCCGCGCATAATTTTAAAAAAAAAATGTACTTTTAAAAGGGGGTTTTTTTCGGCTTCTTCTTCTTTTTTCAATTTGAATGTTTATTCGTCTCTCACAGTTCTCCCGTTTTCCATCCCAACCCTGTTACCTCTTTTGGGACCTTAGGTCAACCCATAAACCGTTTTTTGTTGTTAAATAATCATAAAACCCAAACATTGTGAAGATTTTTAAAATTTTTAACACAAGGTCTGCGTTAATTTCAAACCCCCCCCCCCCCCAAACAATTTTCTTATTTCGCCCAAAAATGTTGATAAGGTCAAGCCCGCTAGCTAGATGGGGTTTTGGACTACATAAATTTTGTCCCTTTGCACTTTCGTTATTTTGGGTTTAAAAAATTTTTTCTTTTTGCTCTTTTGAACGGTTTTTCTTCTTCACACCCAATAAAATCCCTTTTTAAAGGATTTTGCTGCGACCCCAAAAAAAAAATTTCCCATTTTGTGTCTCCCCGCTTCGGGTTTTTTTTGTATGTTTGAATCACTTTTCGTAATATATTGATAATTTTGATTTATATTTTTTGTTAAATCAGCCTTGTAAATTGGGGTTTTCAAACAACCCAACTCAAACGAGAGGGCGAAATGTTTTGTACTTGCTTCGGTTCTGTTGATTGAAAACCCTTTTTTGTATTCTTTTAAAATTTTGTTCTTAGGCAGTCGGTTTTTTTAATGCTCCTTAAAAGAAATGGGCATGCGTTTTTAAACAACCCAAAATTTCTAAGGGAATGGAAAAGTTTTTTCAAACGCAAATTTTAAACGGCTTTTTACTTTTTCCCTCTTTAGTATCTTCAGGGGCCTTTTTTTATGTTTTAGGGGTTTTCTTCTTTTTTGTTTCTTGAAAAAAAAGATCACCCTTTCTTTCCCCGGTTAGCCATAGAAAAATTGGGTTTAAAAAATATTCTCCCTTTTTGTAAAGAAAAATTTTTTGGCCCTCAAGTTTTTTTAAAAATTTTTTTTAAAAATTGGCCCGCCCCAATTTTTTTAAACTGTCCTGTTTGGGGGCCCTTTTGTTGAATCGAGTACAAATTTTTTGGAAAGTAAACGCGCAGACCCTGGCAAAATTTCATTTCATCTGCTCCAGGCCCCCGGAAATTTTTGACGTAAGAATTTGTTCTGCTTCAATAGTAAGGGAAATTTTTTTGGGAAACAGAAATTTTCCCGTTTATTTCCCTTCACGCCAAAGGGTTCTTTCAGTTTCTAGGGCGGGTAAAAGAATCGAGATTTGCATGTAACTTTTTTTTTAAAAAAAAAACAAAAAAAAAAAATTTTAATTTTTAAGAAACAGGCGGGCCCTTTGGGAAGAAAAGTTTATGATGTTTTTTTTCCTGGGGACGACATGGTGTTTCCCCCTTGGGGGGGCATGGGCTCGGGCTCTCTTTAAAAAGGGATGAATTAGCGAAATGGGGGAGTACTTACCAACAAGTGGGTAAAATTAAGGGGAAAGAAAGGTCTTTTTTTAAATCCCAAAGTTTGGGCCAAAGAACCTCCCGTTTTTAAATGGGACCCAAGGTTTTTTTAAAGGGTAAAAGTTAACCATTTGTTTGTGAGGGGCGACCAAGGGCAATTTGTTCACTTAAACTAAAAAAAAACCCATCAAATTTTTTTAGCCTTTGGGTTTAATTTAAAATAAACTCCCCTGCGAGGAAAAATCGCCTCGGCCCTTGTTGGGCCCAAAAATTAAAGGGGCGGAGGCATTTTTCTAAACTTTCAAAACACACTGAAAAAACCCCCCAACGAAAACCAAATGAAAAAACAGGGAAAATTAAAAGGGAATTTAAATCAATCAGCGGGTAAATTAAAATAAATGAAATTAGAACCCGAATCCAGTTTTTCAGAAAAAACGCTTTTAAAAGATATACACGACTCGCCGCCAAACCCCAGGGGGGGAAATAGGGGGGCCCTTGTTCATGTTTTAAAGAACCATAAAAAGGGCGAATTAAAAAAAATTTAGAAAAACTGGGTAAATTTGATGAGCATTTTAAAAAAAAAAAGAAAAACTCTTTGAGGCTGCGACCGATCGGGGGCCTGATATTAAAGAAAAAAAAACCAAAGACTAAAAGATCTTGAAAAAGAGGGGATCAGCAAGACTAAACGCAACTACAAACCGAGCCCAAATTACCAAAACTCAAGGTTTTTTAAAATAAAAAAAACTACCGAAAAAAATTTTATATGAAGACACAACGCTAGGAGAAGAATACGGAAAACCCGTTTAGAGAGCAAGGAGTCACATTAGCAAGCGTTTAAAAAACGCCTTAGGATTTTTCAATTTAAATACAGGGGGAGGGGTATTACAGGCGCGGTGGCCCAAAAATTTATTACCTCCGCCGCCATCCCCCTCCACCCCGATAAATCAGGGGGAAAAAAAAAAGCTTGATCATCCTTTCGAGTTTTTTTAAAAAATTAGCCGTAAAGCTAAATCTTTTCCGGGTTATTTGGAGGTATTGTTAGCTGGCTTTTGTCTACGAAACAAAGTGTTGGCTTTTTGGGCCCGGGACTTTTGGGGCATTAGTTCTCTTAATAGTTGGGGTTTAATTTTTTGTAAGATAAAGACCAAGAATCCTAGGCCTGTTAATCCAAGAACAAACGCTGTTTTTTTCAAATTCTGGTCCTTTGCAACAGGGGTCCGCGAGCTTTTGAGTCTTTAATTTGGCCCCTTTGGGGGTTTTGGGCTTCGGGAATTTTGATTTATTATTCTTGGGGGGCCATCTTGTTTTTTTAAATGCTTGCAATATTTTCTGGGGTCGAATTTTTTGTTGTTTTTGGTTTCCCAAACCCTTTGTTCATTTTCCCAACGGGGAATTTCCCAAAAGTTTAGTTTTTATTGTTCCTTTTCCCGGAGTTGGGTCAGAAGGTTGCAGGGATAAACCCCGTGCCCAAAAGCAAAGTCTACTTTCGATTTTTGCGTAGTGTAAAAAATTTTTTGGGACCTTTTTTTACTTGAAGGCAAATTTAACTGGAAAAAATTAAAAAGGGTTTCCCTAAATTTTGCTTTAAATATTGTTTTTTTCATCAAAATCAGTTTGAAGGATCAGTTAAAGCCCCGATCTCGTTTGTGCTTTTTCGAACCTAGCAAACACCAAAAAGTAAGGACGAATAGGTCGTTTTTTTTCGTTTTTATTTCCCCCTCTAGTTGGCCCTTAAAAATGTCTAAGATAATTTTTGTCCATGCTGTTTTTTTGCTCTTTCTCATGGACCCCCGGGAACAGCTGTGCCCCAAGAAAAAAGTTGTAAGGGGACCAGGATAGTTTACTTTTTGTGCATCCCCAAAAAAAAGGGGTGCCCAGACCCCTGATTAAGGCCCAATTTTGGCTAAAAAATCGTCTTGATGTTAATATTTAATTTTGTTAAAAAATTTCCCTTTTTAAAAGCCTTCTGTTTTATTTTTTGGTGGGTGAATGGATTAAACGGGTTTTTCTTTTGGGAATGGTGTTGCAGGGTTTAGTCAAAATTTGTCTGAAGGGGGGAAAAGAAAAAGAAATCTTAAAACGAACCCTAACCAAAGGGTTAGGATGATTTTAATTTATTCAGCATTTCACACTCCACACCCAGTTTTATGCCAAAAACAGCAAAGTTTTTAAATGGTTTGTTAAAAAATGCATCGGATGACCCAACCCCCATTTTGCGTTTTTGTCTTTTTTTTTTTAGGGGGGTTAAGGAATTTTGTTTTAATGGGGGTACTTTACCTTTACTTGAAAAAGGGGTCAGGCTGGTCACAGAAAAGTCGAGGGTGGGGGGTTTTTTTTTTTTTAAGTTTTAGTGCGGCCCCCCAAAAGAATATTTTGCATCAGTATAATTTTTTTGCACTCATTTTTAATTTGTTTTAAAAATTTTTTGAACAAAAACAACTCAAAACCGCCCTTCGTTTTTTAAAAATTTCTATTATTTAAAGAAAAGCAAACCAGAACGGGTTTGGGGCTCCATGAAAAAAATTCCCACAAAGTCGTTTTTGGGTTTTAAAATAACAAAGCCAAGGGAAAATAAAAAGATTAAAAAATTTTAAAAAATCAGGAACTTTTGTTAGCCGTTAACCTTTCCTGAGGGGTTTTTACGGGGTTTTTTTTTGCTAAAGAAAGCAATGAGTAATTTGACATTACTCTCAAAAAAAAACAATGCAAATTGGGAAAAAAATTTTTTGACATTCAAACCTGAAAAAGAAGTAAATAGGTTTCCCATTTTGACGGAGAGCTAGTAAAAATGTTTTTGGGTTTGCAATTTACAATCGGGGCATTATAGTTTTAGAGGTTTCGCCAAAAAAAACTATTAGGGGGGAAAATCCGCTTGATTTTCATTTTCATTCCCTTACTCTTTTTTTTATTTGGATGAGCTGAGCACTGGTTTAAAATTATATGATGGAAGGGGCCCTTTAACTGGTTTTTAAAACTCTTCCGTCAGGGGGGAAAACCGCTTTTTTCGATTAAAGTAAATTTTACAAATTTCCCCAAAATTTTCAGTTCAAAAAATTAGTTTGTGGGGGGGTCGGATTTATTTAAAAATAAAAATTTAAAGGCAAAGCGGGGAAAGTTGTGAAAAAGTTTTAAAACCCGCAAAATTTTTTTGGAAATAAAAAAAATTTTCGGTTAAATAAAAAATAATGCAGGGGGGCCCGAAGAATCAGGAGTTACATTTGCGCCCGGAAGGTTTATAACCTTAGAATTTAAAAACCTTTAAAATGTTGCGGACTTTGAAAAAAAACGGGTGAAATAGGCGCTTTGTAAGGTTTTGAGTCCCCCAAAGTGGTGATTTAAACGCAAAAAAGGTTAGCGCAGCAAAAAAATTTCCAAACTAGAACAACTGCGCAATCCAGAGGCAAATTTGTTGGCCCCGTATGAATATAAAATTGTTCGAAAACCCCGCATCCCAAAAGGCCTTTGGGAACCCCTATTTTTTAAAGGGGGAAATTTAAAATTTTTAAATTATAAGCCCTTTTTAAAATTTTAGCCCTTTAAAAAAAAAATTTTTAGAAAAGCTTAAATCTGGCCCCTTTAAAATGTAAGTCTTTTTTTGCGGACGGGCTTTTTTCGGAAAGAAATTTAAATAACGCCTTAAAGGGGAAAAAAAAGTAACATCCTCCACAAAAAAAAACGGTTGTAAAAAAAGCTTTTTACAAAAATTTCAGTTCTTTCCAAACAGAAAAAGGAGAAGTTCCCCAATGATAAAATTTTTAAATTTTTGTCCCTTTTAAAAAAAGTGGAAAGGGGTGGGGGTTTTTTGGGGGGGTTAGTGAAAGTTTCCCTTTTTAAAAAAAGGGAATTTAAAATTGCTGGGAAAACTTAGACCCTTTAAAAAACCCTTAAAACGTTTCCTTTGTTTTTCTTCACAATGGGCGAGGATATTAAATCATAACAACAAGGGAATTTTTAAAAAAAAAACAATTTTTGGGCTTAAATAGAAACAAACTTACAGAACTGAAATGGTTTTAAACTTACACATTTAGGGCCCCGTAGGGTTTTTTTTATACGGGAAAAAGTTTTGACGAGGGGTTTGATTTAAAAAAAATAACTGGATAGATTAAATTCCCGTAAAAAAATAATGGGCAGTTTTAAAATTTTAAAAACAAAAAACTCCCATTTTCCATTGTTTTTTTGGGGGAAACGGTTGTGGAAAAACAAAAATTTTCCCCGACCTGTTTTCAAAAAAGTTTTTTCGTTATAATTTTTAAAACCTTTTTGGGGTTTTTCTGTCCAACACTTAAAAGGAACAAAACATATCATGATAGGGGGGTTTTTTATGGACAGAGGTTTACAAATATTTAGTTGACCCCAACCCAAAAAACTGGGGTGAGTGTTTAGAACATTTATAGACTGTTTGAAGGAACGCGACCTATTTATTATAGGGTGAGTTCAGCAGAAAGAGAAAATATTAAAAAAAAGAAACACTTTGTCGAAAAACTTTCCGCGGAAAGACCCTGGGTGGGATAAGTGTGTGGATTTTAGCCGGGAAAAATAACTCGGTTTTAAAAGATTTAGAGAACAGTTTTTAAAGGGCTGGGGTTTTTTTCCCCAAAGAAAGAAAGAGACTCATTTGAAGAATTTTTTGCGCGAAAAAGATGTTATTGAAAATGGGCCAGGAAAAAACATAGGAATTTAAAAAAAAACTGAAATCGAAAATTTTTGAAATTTTGTTTTAAAACGGATAACCCCCACAGTTTTGGGTTTTTTTGTAGGGTGTTTTTTTGGGGGTTTTAAAGTCATGGGTTTTTAGAGAACTGATTATGCCCTTCAGGTCACTTTCGCCCCAAAAAAATGGTTTGAGGGCGGAAGTGGTTAGAAGCGGGATAATACAGATTAAAACGGGTAACCCCGACAGTATGTTTTTTTTGTAGGGTTTGTTATTTTTTGGTTATTTAAAATCCTGCCCTTTGTAAAAACTTGGGGATTTCCCCTTTAGGCACTTTCGCCCCCAAAAATGGTTTGAGGGCCCGGAAGTGAGTTAGAAGCGGCATAATACGTTCTCTACCGTTAACATCTTCAAATCACTGGTTTGGGCACCTAGCAGGAACTGCCCCAAAATACAATCCAGAATGTTTTTCGACCAAGGGTTGTCTGTCTGCGACTTCTTCCTTCCCCCGCATGCAGAGTTTTTGGGCCCAGATATATTAAAAAGATGAACGGGCCCCTTATGGCCCTTTAAAACCCCCCACGTGCGTTTAAATTGGGCACTTTAACCCCCCTCCTGGGGGTTCCCCCAAGCTTTCGTCTCACTGTTAAAAAAAAAACGAGGTTTTTCGTTCAGTGTTCTCCCCATGAAAAAATTTTTTTTGTGTGTGCTTTTGTTATTTTGTACAAGGTTTGTGTGGGCCCCGAAAGAAAGGGGCTGGGTGAGTGTTCTTCACCCCCCAAATTTTTTTTATTGGTCATCAGGTGTGGGGGGGGGGGGGGGGGGGGGGGGGGGGGGGGGGGGGAAAAGAAGTGTATACAGTTTTTTTAGAAGAACAAAAAGCTAGTTCTCCTATCTACATGCTATGTTTGTCTTATTATTCGTTGTTTTTAACATATTTACATCAATACCGTTTAATTAAAAAAATGAAACATTCGTAAATACATACGTGTATTTAAAAAAAAAGAAAATAAAAGCAAAAAAAAATTTTAATAAGCAAAACCCAGCATATTTTTATAGTGAAATATATTTTTAAAAAATCAAACTGAAATGTGTAAAGGCCGTCTCGAAATCGAAACAATGCTTTTCTTGACTGGCACATTCTATCTGCCAAAAATAGTACGCTCAACTGTATATTAGCCTGAATACTTTGTCAGATGTGTAACTAGATCTAGGGTCTAGTGTATTTTAGCACAGTTAGACAGGTAATCGGTCTTTGATAATAAAAACGAAATTAGCACGCACAGAAAAACCAAAACCACCTTTACTTTAGCCACCAACACAGCCAGCATCCTTCTAATAAAAAATAAAAAAAATGTTTTGTGCATAATTTCAATTTTAAAAGTCATTTGTTTTGTGAGATAGGCGATGACCGAGCCGTCGCTTAAAATACGCTGGGCTTGTGGATTTTGTTTTTATTTCAAAATGATATCTGATCTGTCTGTTAATTTTTTCCCATGTGTGAATAGAGCCAACAGTTGGTGTACATCCTGTTTTTCATATAGTTGAATTAGAAGAGAAAAAGAGTTTACTGCCCTATTTAACTGCCTTTTTATGCTTGTTTATTGGATGTTTATGAAGTTGGTGATGACAAACTGCATATTTTAGTTAGAAGGATATATGTATGTAAACCGTCATACATTAATTTGATAAAGAGCATCTTCTACAACAAAAATCATGACAAAATACCAATAACACTTACAGAATTTTACTATACAGCGCCATTTTTTTTTAAGGTTGCAGATAGTATGGACTAATATATATTCCTTTGTTAAAAATTGTTTAATCCAAAGTACATTCACCTATTTTATTATATACTGATAGTGTTACAAGGAAGCCAGATGGGAAAATCTTCATTGAACACTGTCAGACTGATAAACGTAAAATGTTTTTTGGAAAAAGAATAACACATCTTTGGAATGATCTACGAACTAACATCAAGTTTGCACAATCTACTAACTCATTTAAAAATCACCTTGATGCAGATCATAAATTCACTAAATTGTTATTTGAATTTGATTAATAAACCAATATGCACATACGCAACAAACCAATTCAGAATACTGAACAATACATGGATGGGGATTCAAGAAAGGCCGCGAGGCGTAGGCTACGTATATCAGCCTGTCCCCTTACTACTACTACTACTACTACTACTACTACTATTTTACTTACTGTTTGGCTGGCGATATTGTCGAAGTGGGAAGCAATCCACAAACAAAAGCATGCGTGTGGTTATGCACATGTTCGCTACACCACATCCCTTGTGTGCGTTTCCACTTGCTCTTCTTCTTCTTCCTAAAATTCTGGTTCACTCAAAAACGAGTAGGTCACCAGCGCGCATGTTAAAACGTAAAATAAAATAACATAAAACAGTGCGACTCAGACTGTTGGCCCCTGGAGCAAATTTGGCAACAAGGGGTCGCACTCGATATTCAAGAAGTTAAAAGCAATGGCCAAAATCAGGCCCAGGTAATAGTAAAATATCAGGGGAAGTAAAAATAGAAAATCGTCAATATGCAGATCTCAAAACTGTCGAATCAATTTGTTTTTTTAAATGAGATTGCATTTGTGGCAATCTTGATGGCACCCGGCAGTGAGTTCCACAGCCGTACAGAGCTGGGATAAAAAGAATGTAAGTGGCTGTCAATATTTGATGCAGGTATGGTATAACATTGACCGCCACTCTGGTGCTACTTTTATTCAATACTAGTTGTTCCATTGGAATATCAATTACTTTAGCTCTGCCTTTGAAGAAGATGTTAAGTTTGATAAAAGCTCTTCTCTCTTCTAAGGGTTTCCATTCTAATTTCCTCATGTTCTTCCTAGTATTCCCCTTTTCTCTGATGTGGTTCCCTGTTACGAACCGTGCTGCTCTCTTCTGAATCTTTTCGAGGTTATCAATGTCCTTTAGATGGTAAGGATCCCAAACTGAGCAACCATATTCCAGTACTGGTCTAACCAGTGTTTTGTAGCAGTCGTCTTTAACCTTTTGGGGCAGTCATTGATATTCCTGTATAAGAAAGCTAAGATGTTATTTGCTTTCTTACATACTAAATTGTAATGTTCTTTCCATTTGAGACGACTATCTATAATCACGCCTAAATATTTTGCAGCATTAGTTTCTTTAAGAATAGTATTATGGATAGAATAATCTGATCTAATTGGTGAGCGTTTGTTACATATACGCAACACTTGGCACTTTTGGGATGGAATTCCATTTTCCAAGTTTCTTTCCCACTCTTGTAAAGCGTTTAGATCTTCTTGTAGAATGTGTGTATCATTCTTGCTTCTGATTGTTCTATATACTAAGCTGTCATCTACAAAAAGCCTTATAGTAGTTCCAGGAGAGAGATTTCTACTTATGTCATTTATATAAATTAAGAAAAACAAGGGCCCCAGAACAGTTCCCTGTGGTACACCTGACAAGACTGGTTTACAATGGGATGACGACCCTTCCACAACAACTTTCTGCGTTCTCCCAACGAGGAATGATCTAGCCCATTTTAGCAAAGAACCGCCAATGCCAATGTGTTCTAATTTAAGCAGCAGGCCCTCATGGTCAACCTTATCAAAGGCTTTAGAAAAGTCTAATAAAATTGCATCTATTTGCTGTCTGTTGTTAAGACAGTTATTAAAATCATTGAGAGTTGTTTATAAGTTGAGTCTCACAACTCCTTCGCTGTCTAAAAACCATGCTGGGCGTTATTTAAGAAGTCATATTTGTCAAGATGGTCCATTATGCTACTATATATTATGTGTTCAAGGAGTTTAGCTGATATGGATGTAAGAGATACAGGTCTATAGTTCTCTGCTTTTGTTTTGTCACCCTTTTTGAATAAGGGAACAATGCTCGCATCTCGCCACTCATCAGGTATTACTCCCTGGTCCAGTGAAGCTTGGTAAAGTAGTTGGTATACCTCACTCAATTCATTGGCACATAATTTTAAGAGCTTGCCAGGAACGCCATCGGGACCAGTAGCTTTGTTTTCATTGATGTTGGTCAGTAACTTTAATACTTTGTTTACTTTGATGTTTTGCATTTCAGGGAGTTTATCATCATCCTTTAGTCTAACGTTAATTAAAGGTTTGGGATTTGAGAAAACTGAACAAAACTGCTTGTTTAGTAAGTTTGCTTTCCCTTCAGGGTCCTGTATTAGGTTATTCTGGTTGTTTCTCAGGTCTGGAATCCCAATGTTGTCCTGTCTTTTACTCCTTATATAAGACCATAATTTCTTGTTTTGATGATCACCTTCTGAAATCATCGAATTAACATAATTGGAGTGAGCAAGCCTACATTCTCTCTGACACCTTCTCTTAATATGTTTATACCTAACCAGTAATCTTTCTGAATTAGGATGTAGTTTCAATGTAGTTGCTATATGTTTGCTGCTGTCGTTGCATGTAGAAAGAAAAAAAATTATGAGGTCATTTGAAATACTGGAATCAGTGATAATGTTTTAACATTTTATTTTTCAGGCCGACCACACGGGTCCATTTCAATCAATGTCATCATACTGTGATGAGAGTCGTGTCATGAACAGGCAGCAGAGATGGTCAGCTCTCTACACTGTACTATGTCAGAACGTCCTTTATTTCAATGAGGAAAGGGCACAACAGGGAGAGATTACGTTAGAAAACCCTACGTAGGACCTGAAGACAAAGATAACATCACAGCAATCCTGTCCGGGACAGTTTTAGTGCAACATTCTTTCAATCTTATGAAGTGAATTTGGATTGCTTCTTATTGAAGCGCTAAATGCTGTGCAGAGAGAAAGTTATTACATTTCTTTTCACCATCCTTTAAAGCTAATAGAATACAGCAAGCATTGTATCAGACTGTTCAGGACTATCATGCATAAACACATACAGGTACACTGATGAAAAC